>CAUYTI010057823.1:0-26789 GCA_963575145.1 Galago senegalensis
GCCCGCCACAACGCCCGGCTATTTTTTGGTTGCAGCCGTCATTGTTGTTTGGCGGGTCCGGGCTGGGGATTCGAACCCGCCACCTTAGGTGTACGTGGCTGGCGCCTTAGCTGGTTGAGCTATAGGCGCCGAGCCCCCCCAAGTCAAACTTAATCATCTACTTTGAAATTACAGCAGTCTCAGAGGTGCTATTGTGGGACAAAGTCACCACACACGGTGATTTTGCCAAGGTGAGATAAAAATCACTGGCACTGAGAAAGCTCAAGGAAGTGAGGAGCCAGGGTCTTGACAGTGAGGATGCAGAAATGGCAGAGAATGATGCAGATGTGAGCCAGGTGCCGGTCCCCCAGGGACAGCGGAAGGGCAAGTGCGATGGCTAAGTGTGACAGGAATGGCAGGATGACAAAGAGGGGAAGGAACTTGTGCCTGGGGGGAGGGGAGGCAGTCACAGTGATCCCTGCCTACTTGTGATACAGTCTCTGTGAGAACGGTTTGCGGCAGCCAAACTGCAGCGTTTTAATGCACATTCGACAATAGCTCTGCTTTGCTGCCCCCGAAGTTGCTCCATTTTGCCATCAAACCATAACAACAGTCTTGGGTTTTCCTCTGAGTCACGTATTTTCCTTCCCCGGTCTGTAATAACTGTAATTAATGATGCTCCTTCTCCTAAACTAAACTTCTACAAATCAGACACTGCAGGGTCCCGGCTCCTAGGGATACCCCTGAAAAATACACCCACCACCACCTCACAGGGGGGCAGCACCAAAGGAGGCAGAGGGGCAGGCGGGCAGGGCAGGGCAGGCTTCCTCACTTTGAGGGATGGGGGAGAGGTAAGTATAGCTTGCTCAGAAGGGCACCAAGGGAGCCCAAGAATTGGGAGATGCGTTCTGGGTCTTGGGGGGAAGACAGCAGGGGAGGGGGGTTTTGAAGTAAAGTAAGAGAGCTTCCTCGGTGTCTGGTAACGGGTTTGGCCTCCATCCTCAAGCTACTGAAAGATTTTAGGCATGGGAGTCATATCATAAACTTTGGATTAGAGAGAGATTGTCCTGGTTTCTGGGAGGAGAATGGATCGGAGGTGAGCCAAGAGATGGCCAAGGAGGCCACCGGTGGGACTTTAGCTCAGCCACCTGTCTGCACCCTGTGGGGCTCACACTCAGCCCAGCATGTCACCCCCTTGAGTCAGCTTCTGAACATCCTGCTGTTCCAAGTCTGGCACTCACTGAACAAATCAGAGGTAGTCCAGGCCTCCTGCCACCTCATCTGGTTAGAATCCGTGCACCAGGCCAGCTCCATGGGTAGACAACCTGTGTAGTTGCATAGAGCCATGTGTTCAGAAGGGTCCTCACACTTGGTTTAATGTTCTTTTGTCATTAAACAAAAATGAAATTTATTTTACACTGAACTTCACAAAAAATGTAGAGAGTCCCACCTCCAGCAATCCAGGGATGGGAGTCTTTGAATGATTCTTCATACCCTAGGACACAATGGCCTTTGGCCTTTTAGGAATCATTCCCTGTTTAAGAATAGAAAGTCATCAAGCTTTCCAAAGACAGAGCCCAGAGCTGGTCTTCCCTGAGGCCAGGAGTGGACTCTCCCTGGGCTGGCTCTGACCTGCCTCTCATCAGCTGCTGTGCTACCTGCCTGGAGGGCAGCCAGAGTACATTTCAGCTCAGGGGAAGAGGCTGAGAGCATTCTTGACTTCTGTAGGATTAAACACTTGGAGAACTTCAGGAAGAAAGCACTCGGTAAGAGGCAAAGCTCGCTGGCCCGCCGGCCCCGCTCCTGGTCCAGCTCCTTCCCATGTTCATGGTTCTCAGCATGTTTATTCTCATCTTTCCAGTGGCCAGAGGACAAGTTCCAATTTCTTATTTCCTCTAGGGAGCCTGGAGAGAGGCATCAGGCACCAAATACAGGAAATCATGTGGAGAGGATTTCTTATTTATTACAGGCCCTGTATTACTCCCCTCCCCCAGCCCCCGCCCCCACCTCCAGTCACACAGGGCCTCCGGGGCTTTTCCTGCAGCAGAGGACAGAAGGCGGTCACCTCTGCTCCCCACGGAAGCCTGCGCGAGCCAGGAGCATCTGAAGTCTGGGCTTGTGAAAAACCCCACCCTCTTCTGGTTGTGCGATTGAATGGGATGCCCTTAAATTTCATCTCCCCCAAGAGGCTTGGGGGAAGATCTTCAGGAAAGGGTTAAACTTCAGCAGCCTACAAACCACGGAAAGAAAGGTAGGTGCTGGCATTAGTTTGCTTGTCTTGTCAGTTATGAATCAAGCTGTTCTGAATGTATGTGTGTCCCTATGGCATTTCCTGTCAACCTGGGCGTCTTGGGTTAGGGTTAGATTTACTGACTTACAAGACCGAGGGGAGAAGTAGTGAGAGAGAATATGGCATTCGGATTGTTTAAATATGTACATCTTCCAGTACAGACTGCTAACCAGGATAGTCGTAGACCACGACGCCAATCCCTCTTTCCTTTGGAGTGCAAATCACATTAGAAGTTGCATTTTTTTTTCTTTTTTTAGAGTTTTTGGCCAGGGCTGGGCTTGAACCCACCACCTCCAGTATATGGGGCTGGCTCCCTACTCCTTTGAGCCGCAGGCACCACCCTAGCAGTTGCATTTTTTATAAAAAGAATTAAATTTTTTTTGGATTTTGTAGTATAAGGAAGAAGTTTACCAAATGCTTTTTCTTTTCAATAATGTAGACCCGATCATGAGCTTTTTTTATTTCTTTCTGAGTTTTTCAATATTTCTTTTTTTCAATATTTTCTTTTTTTATTTCTTTCTGAGTTATTCAATATTTCTTTCAGAGTTGATGGAGGATTTTCCAGTGGAAATAGAAACAGGTATTTCTAACTTAGAGTACTCAGGCTATAAGCTGGTGTATTTCCATGTTGTTTTCTAGGATTTTCTATGAAACAGTTGCTCTTCCTGAGGCTTCCTGAAATTCAGTACAGGTAGTTGACAACAAATATCAAGTGATAGCTGAGAAGGCTGCTTTGATTTCCTGTTATAAGCAGGGATGGTGCTCACTGGTTGTCAGTGTTGGTCACTGTTGGGGTTCAAGGTGATGGGTCAACTGAGACCCAGGGAGGGGTCAAGGTCTATTCAAGTAGCACTACATAGTCCTCTGAATTAATGTGTTTAGCCTCTGATGTATTTATCATGTCCTCAAAGCCAGCCTTTCCTGGAAGAGAAATAATTTATATTGAATCTATAGACTATCAACCTCTTTATGCTTACTTATTGAACATCTACTATTCATCCCTAGCTGATTAGTTCAGATCTTCAGAACTTTCTACCACTTACGTATTTTATCAAGTTGTTCTAAAGTAGATGCATGTGTTCATATGGCATTTCCAGCCAACCTGGGCATCTTGGGTTAGGGTTCGAGTTTCTGATTTACAAGACTGAGTGGAGAAGTAGTGAGAGAGAACATGACGTTTGGATTTCTGAATCTGTACATCTTTGGGTAAAGACTGCTAACCAGGATAGTCATAGACCATAATGCTGATTCTTATTTTCTTAGGCTTCATTTAAAAAACAAATGAAAGTGTTTGGGGAGTACAGGTTCCCTTCACTCTATCCCTCATACCCTGGTACAGGGTTCTCAGGGAAGTGCAGTTCTGATGGTGTCTCTCTCAGTGAAATACTCTGGCACTTCTGCTGCTTACAGCCCAGCTACCTCCTGGTATTCTGGGGTCCACTTAACTGTATCAGGCACTTATGAATCATCACTTGGGAACAGATTCTCCACCCCTCCCCAGAATTACTGAATCTGCATTCTAACCAGGTCACTGGGTGATTCGCATACACATCAAAGTTTGAGAAGCGCTGTGGACAAGACCTTCCGGGTCTGCTCCTTGTCACCCTGCCAACCTCACTCTCACCACCTGACTCCTGGCTGTACTGAGCACCTTCCATCTCCCGAGTGTGGGGGGAGGTGCCTTCTCTAAGGCCTGCCTATTTCTAGGTGTGCTGCTTTCCCTGCCCCGGGCTCCTCCATTCCTCTTCTCACCAGACTGCCCACTGCGGCTGATTTGAGGCCTTCCATCCCCCCCTCCAGTCTTCACCTCCTACTCAGTGGCCCGCTGCTCTGCAATTTGTACGCTGCTCCGTGAAATGTTTTAGTCTTAGCCTTTAGCACATGAAGTGATGGTTGCCCTGTTCCTGTTCATTCTAAGGAGTTGTCTTTTCTTTCTGAACCCATAGCACTGGACACAATGCCTGGCACACAGCTTGTTCTCAGTAAATGTTTGTTGAATGAATAAACAAATGAATGCATCCATTACGTGAAGAACTCAACCTATTTATTTGATTGAGAACTATAGTTTGAAGTTCTCCAAGGAGACTACCAATCCCTGTAATGTTTTCCCACAGTCTCCTTTCCAAGATTTTGCTGGGTTCTTTTTTTTTTTTTTAGAAAATATTCTGAGTACATACTATGGGCTGCACCTATTAGAATCTATTTCTTTATGTCTCTGTGGTTAGCCTCTCCCCTGAGGTATTTCCCCATCAGTGTCCCTCATTCTCTGCCACTGTGAGTCAAGGATTTACTGAGCACTATTTATCCCCCAGGCAGTACACCCTGTGCTTGGGATATGACTCAAACAGGAGACATGAGTCCTGCCTCCAGGCAGCTCTTATCTGAACCACTTACTTTTTGTCATCCTCTATCCTTCTCCCTACAAAGGTGTTAAGGAAAATTGAAAGGAACCAGATCCCTAAGAAATATTTGCTCATCCAAGTAAAGTCATGGAGAGCTTGAAGGCAGTGTGGGTCTGTGGGAAGAAAGTGAACTACACTTTGGGGTCTCAGATTTAGTTCTTCCCCTGCAACTATGTGACCTTGGGTGGATCCATAATGTTTCTCTGATTTCTCAAGTGGAGAGTAAGACAGAGAGTTATGGGGGAGAGAAGCCTCACTTTCTAGGGAGGCAGAAAAGACTACACCCAGGGAGCCTCTCACTCACATTCTCTTATGCTATGTGATAATTGGAAGGGCAGTGCTCTATAGCTTTAGTCAAATCAGCAAAGATCTTTTAAAAGTCATTTCTTTACTATGCCCATTTGCTCAGCCATTGACATAATGTGGCCCTTTGATACCTTCCCGGGAACACAGAGTATCAATGGCTGTCTGGGGATCTATGCCCTGCAGCTAGAGGAATCCACCAGGCATTTGTTGTTGGGTGTAGAGTTGGTCTGAAGTAGGTCAGCAGAGGATGGAGGCAGTGCCAGCCTTGAGCAGTCTCTGAGCTGGGAGAGCAGCCAGAAGAGAAGGAAGCGGCTCTACCAAGAGGCACCTGGAATATCTAGAAGCTGGTGACCCACAGCTAGTGCCTCACACTGACCCTCACTGCAGCGAAGTTGCAGGTACTTTCTTTCTGATTACATGTGGGATTCTGCATTTTCCACCTAGAGATGTTCATCTTAGCCAGATTTCTCCTAGAATCAAACATTGGAGCAAGGTACAGTTTCATTCATTGCCCCAGGCTGTGTACTTCCCTGGAGCGCATGGACAACTGAAAGGAAATTTAGTAGAACCTCTATAGCTGACCACCCATACATGGACCACCTCCATAGCTGACCACCTCATACACGGACCACCTCCATAACTGACCACCCGTACACTGACCACTTCCATAGCTGACCACCCCGTACACTGACCACCTCCATAGCTGACCACCCCCTACTCTGACCATCCCCTACTCTGACCACCTCCATAGCTGACCACCTCCATAGCTGACCATCCCCTACTCTGACCACCTCAAATAGCTGACTACCCCTACACTGACCACCTCCGTAGCTGACCATCCCCTATACTGACCACCTCCATAGTTGACCACCCCTTACACTGTACACCTCCATAGCTGACCGCCCCCTATGCTGACCACCTCTATAGCAGGCCATCTTCTACGCTGACCACCTCCTACACTGACCACCTCCTACGCTGACCACCTCCTTAAGTTGCCCTAATCCTCATAGACTGGACACGCGCCATGTGAATGTATCAGTACAGCAGGCCTCATTCCTTATGTTGACCGCCTCCATATGCTGACCCCTTTTTTATAGTCCTGTGGGGGTCAATGTACAGAGGTTCACTGTACTTCTTGCTTGCTCTCAAGACCCAGGACTTGGGCTTAGACTGATGTGACCTGCCTACTCTCAAGTGACCGCTTGCTCTCTCTTTGAGCCTTTGTTTCTTGTGCTCCCATCATCCACGGCTGCCAGATGAGAAGCCTCAGGACCTCCTGAATTCCTTCTTGCTTCCAGTTCCCAGATCTCTCTGCATGCCTACCTCGTC
This sequence comes from Galago senegalensis, assembly GCA_963575145.1. Classification (NCBI taxonomy): domain Eukaryota; kingdom Metazoa; phylum Chordata; class Mammalia; order Primates; family Galagidae; genus Galago; species Galago senegalensis. The sequence continues at coordinate 6,307 of CAUYTI010057823.1, forward strand.
CACAGCTGCCTTTCAGCAGCCAAATGCTTTCTGTAGGTTACTTTCTAACCGCTCAAAGTTACGTTAATCTCTGTTAATAAGTATAAGTTGCAGCAAACTCTCATGGGAGATTTCTCATGGCCTGCCACAGGTCTCAGGCTGTATCTGAGATCAGCCTTGCCTGTATGCAGCTCAATGCTTCTTTCTTCATTAGAGGCATGTGGGGGGCTAGAAAGAGGCAGAGCTGGTCTTGAATCCTCCATCTCCCCCATCTTGAACAATTGTATCTTGCTGAGTCTTAGCTTTATTTCTAAAAATATGTGCTAATATGTAGCACATAAGTTTGCAGAGAAGATCAATTAGCTAAAATGGTTACTATATTTCTTAAGAAAATATACCAGATCTTAGAAGAGGAGGCTGGTCCAGATGGTGAACATGAGAAAATGGTCATTCACGTAATAGTTGAAGGAGCACACAGAGGACATTTGAAGTGAGAAATGAGTGTGGCAGCACATGAAGGCTGCCTTCAAATATTTAAAGGATTCTCGGTGTGGGAAAAGAGAAGGCCAGCAGAGGATCAATGAGTAGAAATTATAGGGTAACAGATTTCAGCTCAATGTGCGGAAGGATTTGCCCACCATCTGAATTGTCTAAAAGTGAGTGAACTGCCTTGTGGAGTGGTGAACGCCCTGTCCTGGGCAACGTTCCAGCACCCTGGAAGACTGATCAGTGGCCGGGGTGTTCCCAAAGGGATGGCCACGTTGGGTGGGGTCCGGGTGATGACCTCAAAAGTTCTTTCCCGCTCAAGGCTATCAAGAGTCTCATGATGTCAGTGCCCAATTCCAAGCTACCCAATGAAGCTCTTCCAAAATACCTTCAAGCTGGGGTGACAATAGCTGACTTTTTACCGGCTAGCCTATCACCTACCTGCTGTAGTAAGTTTTAAATAGGGTCTTTGCAACAATAGGGTAGGCCAGACTTCCAGGAAAAGCCTAAAAGACAGGAGAACAATGAGGAGGGAAAAGTTCACATCAAACCACTCTTCTTGGGTTACTCTTTAACTAGGCTGTGGGTTACATCTTGTCTGCAAGCACATTCCTATTTGATGGAAAATTGCCACATTTTAATACATACGCAGCCCAAGTAGAGTCAGGCCCAGAACTCCAAGACTCAGAGCTTAGCTAAGGATTTCTCCTCTATCTGTGAAATAGAAACTTGACTACCTATATGGGAGTTATCAGCCATTCAGAAGTCCACTTTTAAAATAAATGGTTCTACAATCTGCTAAATGGCAAGGACTCTGAGTTTGACTTCTGGGGAGAGGAAAGAGCTGGATGGAGCCCCTCCACCTGCTCTGTGGCAAGTTCACACACCCCTGCCTTCTACCCACTTTTCCTTTTCTGTTAAATAAGCCACATTAATAGCAGCTTCTCCATCAGACCTGAAGACTTCCTAAGAAGCGAGAATTGAGCTCAGGTAGGCCCTGCAAACCTCCCCGAATGCTCCGGGCTGCCCAGGGACTTTTGTTAAGATTTGATTTTCACAGAGCTGAAAGAAGTGGCCGGTCTTGCACTTTTGCAGCCTGGCGTGTTCCTGACCATGCTCAGGCAGCATCTCGGAATGCCTCTGCTTTCTTCCTTTTTTGCTTTGAGATCCTGGGGAAAGAAAGCAACAGCTCTTCCAACAGAAATGGGTATCAGCAAATGCTGCATTTTGTCAAATCCAAACAAAGCCATGATATGCTTCATTCCTGAGGTTTGCCTAAGCCTGTTTTCTTCAAAACAACCATTACAAAGAAATCCCTTTGATATGTAGTCAACTGTGCAGGACGAAAATCATAGAAATCCTTGCAGACTAGTGTGTTTATTTTTAGATGCGCATCAGCCTACCCAGCATAGCAAAGCAACTGTCTAATGTCCGAAGCCTGGCCCTGGGAATTTCCTCTAACAAGGCTGTGTTTCCGCCCATTGTTGCCGCACAAAGGGCAGCAGGAGGCCTGAGAGGAGCCTCATGCTAACCCCACCTAGAGCACAATCTGGAAGCTGTCATCCCTTCGGGGGATGTGGTCCTGAGGGCCTGGTCAAGAGGGCTCTGTCAGTTCTAGGAAAAGGCGAGTGAGCAGTCATGTAAGACTATTTCATCTAAAAATATCCCAGAGACCAGTGATGGCACATCCAAAGTCAAGGCTCAGCCTTTTATTTGCAGTTGGGGATCTGACCCTCACCTGTGCTGTGAAGCTGATTCCGGTCTAGCCATGAACAAAGAAGCCATTAGAATCACAATTAATAAAGGAGTTTTGAGCAGATTTTAGTTTTAAAAAATACACTTGCCCAGTTCCAAACACACACATCCACACACACAGGAAAGCAAGTATCAGATCCCTAAGTCACTCAGACCCTGCTATTATCCTAGGCCAGTTTCTGAGCCTGGTTTTATTCATTTACAAAATAGATACAACACATTGCACATTTTACTAGTTTAGGGATAAGTAAGGTCCAATGTTGCAAATAATCTGACCCAAATTAGACTTTTGCTTTAGGGTTTCACCTTGGTTCTAATATGCTTTGAGCTCCTTACAAGAAACTAATGTACAAATATTTACTTTCACGTCTCCAGAATTGTTTTGTTTAGTTTTATTGCTACTGCAGAAAAAGAAGCCGAATTCATTACTTTATCCACACACTATACCGTCAGAGCCTTTCATGCCTTTGTCAAACTCTCCCCACCCTGGGGAAAGTAGCTGCATTATTGCTCGAAGTTGTTATACTCAACGTTGCATCTGGGAGTCTCCACGTGAGATGAAGAGGCGGGACTCAGGTCTGCACACAGCAGTCCACACCCGCCCTGCCCTGTATCAAGGCTGCAATCTGCATTCCAGAGACCCTGCTCTATCCCCTACAAAATCAAAGACCCAAGGAGCAAGGGGGTCCTGCACGTACAAATGCCAGCCCCGAGAAAGGACGAGGCTGCTGGGCTGTGCTGGCAGGTGGATGTCCAGGCCCCCTCCAGGTCCTCAGAAGCAGGAAAATGTGTTTCAGCCCTTTGGTGAGAATGCGAGAATGTTAGTAAAAATGCCTTTATGGAGTGTTTTGTTTGTGAGTGTTTCTTATCAGACACCCCTCAGGGGTTCACAGGGCAGGTTGCGAATGTCCAAAGTGGGGCCTGGGAATTTCCTTCCACAAAGCCTGTGCTTCCTCTCTTTGTTACTCCTCAAAGAACAAGCTGAAGCATTACTAGAGATCCTGGCTTAACCCTTTCTCCTGCTCCACATCACAGAGAAGTCACACTGCCAGCTGTCTAAGAGGCAAAACAGTTTGTGGGGGTCGGTTGTGTGTGTGCACCTGCCGGCACGCACGTACGTGGTGTGGGTTGATGGAAAGGAAAAAGGTAAAGCACAAAACTTCTACAGCCTTGTTTTAAAACCTTTTCATTACGGGTGGCACCTGTGGCTCAAGGAGTAGGGTGCGGACCCCATATACTGGGGGTGGTGGGTTCAAGCCTGCCCTGGCCAAAAACTGCAGAAAAACAAACAACAACAAAAATACCCTTTTCATTAAGTGTCATGCTTGCACCTAAGCATTGGTCGGACCAGATAAAAATGTCTACTTTCTTTGTCATAATATGCATTCTTACTACAAAGGCTGACTCAATTTCCCTTCCCTGTCCTCAGGACAGGACTCTCCCAGAGCTCCAGTTGCTTTTCCCTTAGGAGTCCACTTATTGGCTACAGCTGGGGCATGATAATTTGAAAGATCTTTCAATCGACCAAGAATTATTTATTGAACATCTTCTGTGTGCCTCAACTCTGCTAGGTACCAAAGGAAAGTCGCCTGCAGGAAACCCAGAGCATGTGGGGTCTTCACACATATGCACAGACACCCACTCACGCCCTGCCAGTGATAGTGCGGAGAGGCCTGCTGGGTACAAAATCGAAGGCTGTGGAAGGTTAGAAGAGGGACACAAGCCTTCAGTCAGGCGGAGACTTTTCCGTTAACCCCAGAGATGTTTTCACGCTGTCTTCTGTGTCCTCAAATCTCCAAGCACAGCGTGGCCGAGCCCCTGCACACATTCAAACACAGGTGCACCGTGCACACTCCATGTACACTCTGTGCTCTCGGGAGGCTTTGCCTTCTCAGGGGGAACAGTTCCCCTTGACCTTCTCGCCACCGACTCCATGCCAGCTTCTGCTTAACCCCTGTCTCTTCACTCTCCTCTCCTGGTCCAAGGGAAAGGGCCCCTTCCCTGCTCCCAGAGCTCAAGTCTCCTCCCCCCGCCCCCGATCTTTCCTGCATCATTTAGTTGTGCTTAGGTTCTTCTCATCTTACAAAAAATAGAAACAGCATCTCTTTCTACCCATAGGCCCCTCCAGATCCTCTTCTATCTTTTTCCCTCTTTGAAAAATTCTTGAAGGAACTATGGGTGTTCATGTCATCACCCACACTCACCCTGTTCTGTCTCCTCCTCACTGGAGCACTTTTTTTTAGACAGAGTTTCATTATGTCGCCCTGGGTAGAGTGCCGTGCTGTCATAGCTCACAGCAACCTCAAACTCTGGGACTTAAGCGATTCTCTTGCCTTGGCCTCCCCACTAGCTGGGACTACAGGCGCCCACCACAACGCCCACCTGGCTATTTTGTTGCTGTTGTTGTAGTTGTCATCGTTGTTTAGCAGGCCTGGGCTGGATCTGAACCCAGCACCCTGGGTGTATGTGGCTGGCGCCCTACCCACTGAGCTACAGGAGCTGCCTCTCACAGGTGCACCTTAGTGAACCCTTTTGCCAAGATTACCGCTGACCTCTGTATCCTCAAATCCACCTTGCTTCATCAGCAGCAGGATGTGACCCCATTGAATGCCACCTCCTCCGGCCTCATCTCTGCCTTCTGGGACAGCACGGGCTCCTGGCTTTCCTCCTATTTCTTTGCCTGTGACTTCTTGCTGCGGTTTCCTCAACTTCCCAGTGGCCATCACCTGGGCCACCTTCTGTTCTCCATCCACACCACCCCCCTGCTGTAGTTCACGCTTCGGCCTGGTGTTTTCTTTTCTCCCTTCCCTGAAAAGTAGATTATCCTCCAAAGCCCACCCTGAGCATCACCAGCCCACTTCCAGTTCACATTTCTCCCTGTTCCTCTACATAACTGATCTCTCTTCCCGGCGCCTCCCAGCACTTTTCTTTCCCGGGCTCCCTTGTGGTGCTTTCGACATCTGCCTTCTCAGTACTGGTTCATACGTGCTTCTTCCCAGAACACAAGGATGCCATTTTGTCCATCTTTTTATTTCTAACCCCTAGCACAGTACCTGGCACATACCTTTCAGTAAACGTTTGGTGAAGAGTTAGAAAGGCTAATGTGCCGTTTAACAAACGACACATCCCGGAGCTGAAGTAACATCTTGTACCATCCGGGATGGATATGTCAGTAAATTTTGATTTTAATACAATATTTTACATTTCAAGCTACTCATAGACTATTCACACATTTTCACTTTTTCTTAAAATTGAAACCACAACTCAACATCTATTGAACTTTCAATTTCTCTTTAAAAGCAGAAATGAAAGAAACTCGCATTTCACACTATATCAAATCTCCGCTGGGGGGAATTTCTGAATGTGCCAGGCGTGACACGGTATGTTCATGCGCCCAGGGTGGGGTTGCCGTGCGTAACAGGCAGAAGGAATGTTCTGTCAAGGTCACCACTTCACTGCGGCTGCTGATCTTGCCTACGTTTCCTACAGCAACACCTGCAGAATTTGTCCACTCTCCTCTTAAAGCCGAGAGATCCACTTACAGAGTTGTCTGAGGAGAACCATGTTGACCACAGAGAATGAGCCGTGACACTGTGCCCCTACAGAATCTCCCCATTCTCCTGTGTCCCAGCAGGATGTAGGGCAGGGACGCGTCACAAAGGACAAGGCCAGAGGCTCGCTCAGCTCTCGGTGGCAGATGGTAGGCCACATCCTCTGTTGGGCTGTGCGGAACTGAAAGCACATGCTAGTTATTTTGAAAAATCGAATCCCTTTAAAAATCTTTATTTTGGGCTTTTTAAATAACAGGCATATAATATACTAGTATAAGAAAAGTACAAATGACATGTAAAATACTGAAGATAAAAAGCATGGTTTGTCCAAGGGTGATCTAGAGACTAGCAATAGATGAAGTAGTAGAGTGCTGGTCAGAATATAGATTCCCACGCTCCCCCCGGATCTATTAAACTGAATCCTGTCCGGGGGGCGTATTTGGGGGGGGGCAGGAAGGGGAACCGTGCTGCAGAATCCTTATTTTTCAACCTTGAAAGTATTTCCAAGTTTGATGTACATTTAGTCAGGCATAAAAAACAATATTTAGAAAACTTCTACCTGCTTTCTTTAGAACAGTGTCTACACTGGTGGCGTGGGCCCTCCCTGCATTACTTTTGGTAGGTTAATGATTTGGCAGTCCAGGCTCATCTTTGCAGGGACATTCTTCTGGCTGAATGTGTAACCCTTGCCTGGGCTCCGTGTTTAGCAGTGAATCTTGTCTAGCTTTGTACCATCCTCAGCTCTGGTGCCTGTGCAACACTCCATTCCTTTATGTCTAGGCAGCTTGTCTGGAGGCACAGTATAGTGTAGTGGTAAAAGTTGGGTCTGAGATTGTCTTTCAAGTTTCTTGATTTGTTTGACTTTTGATCTATGTAGTTTTTAAAAGAGTGTTGGCAAGTTGTTTAACCTTCTGAACCTCCCTTTCTAACATGGGAGTAGGTAACTAGTGGATAGAGCATTGTGGAGATTAGATGACATTATGCTGAAAAGTGTTTTCAAAAAATACTTAGCACTGGGTGGCACCTGTGGCTCAAAGGAGTAGGGCGCCGGCCCCATATGCTGGAGGTGGCGGGTTCAAACCCACCTCCGGCCAAAAACTGCAAAAAAAAAAAATAATAATAATACTTAGCACAGAGCCTGTGATGGTGTTGGTTCTCAAAAGAGAAAGCAATTGATAATGACAACAGTATCATTGCCACCAACTTGCTGTAAGAAATAAATCATGTTTTACAGTTTCCCAGGCTCATGGATGGTTTACGTTTTACAGGGTTAAGATGATATTCTGCAGGTGCTCAGAAACAATTTTCCAGTGAATGAATATGTCATTCATGAACGTGAATGAATTTGTTGGTAAAAAGGGTAGGATTTTTAAAATACAAATATGTAACCACACAGCTAACACAATCTAACATGTGACCTGAGCTCCAGCCTGGGCTGCTCTTGATAAAAAATATTAATTTGATGCAATAATCATCCATTTTCCCCCCAGACGGTTCTACCTGTATGTTTAAGTTTCATATCTGATATAAATTACTAAATCCATGCTTTTTTCTCCTTTTATTTGATACTCATCTTTAGTCAATAATGTTCTGGGTGGCTATTTTTAGGAACATGTAGATTTATTTATTATAATGGATTATCCTTCAAAAAGAAGATATCTACTTAAGAGATTGGCTAATACATACTGATATACTCCAGTTCTGTTTTTAACCTCAGTAATTAAATCACCAAACCACAACATCTTCTACACACAGGCATGAGCACACATGGACATATATGCACACACTTTAGTGGTTAGGAATGGGGGATCTCACTGTGAAGGTATAAGGTATTATATCAAACAAAGAGAATGAGAGAGGAGAAAGAAATATTAGCAGGCCGGAGAAGAAATAAGCAGATTTAGGGAGGGAGGGGGGAAGAAAGAGAGAAATAGAAACTATGGATTAAAAAGTGTCTCATGTGGAGGCTTCTGATGACAGTAGCATCTTAGGATCTTCTGGGCTGTTTGTGGCTTAGCGCTGAGGTCTCAGTATCCACCAGGCTCTGCTCTGAGCACACGATATGAGTTCTCTCATTTAATTGGAGAAAATTGCACCACTATCTCCATTTTACATATAGAAACCTGAACCTCAGAGAGGTTAAGCAATTTGCTAAGCCTTATATAGCTAGTAAGTGGTAGGGGAGGATTTCACCCCAATAGCCTGGAGCTGTAGTCCATGCCCTTCACCTCTCACAGCATCTCTAATGGGGTGCTGCCTTGTGGGTTTATTTGTAATGAACATTAGTAGGGTGCTTGCTTGCTCTGGGCAGGACACTGTGCTAAGTGCTGGGCACACAACAGTAGAGGTCCAAGGTCCTGCCCGGGAGAGGGGATCAGCAGAAGTAGGGGTGCTACAGGACATTGGAGGAAGCCAGAAATAGACCATTATAATGCAGTGTAGGAAGTGCATTGACAGAGGGAAGGGGTTCAGGGAGCTGTACCCAAAACTAGAGTGAAGTCACAGGAGGCTTCTTGCAGGGAATGAGCTAGAGCTGGGCTTGACGGATGGGGGGGGGCGGAGCTGGACACCAGACACGGAGGAAGGAAGAAGCTCCAGGGAGAGGCCTGGAGAGGCCTGGAGAACACAGTGCTTGCAGGCACTAAGGTGGTGCAGAAAGGCAAGATGAGAAGAAAGGAATAATTAGCTTGAAGGTGGAAATTGTTTCAACGCATGCACCTAGCAAAAATTATTCTGTGTACCATAACTATATATGATTATTTTCCAACTGTATATCAATAAAGCTGGGGGGTAAAGGAAGGAAAGAGTAGGAAAAGGCGAAGTTTGGTATGTAGTGAGATGCTCTAATAATGAAATGTTCTAGCTGTGACAACTGTGTTTGTCTTTGGGGGGAGGCAAGAGACATCCCATGGACTGACCCAGCAGCCCATCCACCTGCCAGTGTTTCCCTGAGTGTATGTGGAGGCTCGGACTCAAACCAACCAGGCCTGGGAGCAGGTGTCAGTAGCTTTTTAAAGTGAGAACCACTATGGCAAGAAAAACCCCAATCATGCTATACCTCAGTGGGCATCAGGATCACCTGGAGGACTTGTTGAAACACCAGTTACTGGGTTCTACTCCCAGAGTATTTGATTCCAGAGGTCTGGAGTAAACTCTAGAATTTGCGTCTCTAACAAGCTCCTGCGTGTTGCTAATGCCTCGTGTTGGGTGCACACACATGCTCTGTCTACTGAGCAGAGTTTGAGTGTGAAGCCAAGAACTTGGCCAAAATTATTTGGGTGATTCTTGGGTCACATTAAAATCTGAAATTTCCTGGGAGGAAGAATGATTAACTTTCTAGCCTTCTTCACTATAAATGCTCCCTTAACTTTTAAATCTTTTTGTACAAACATATAAGAAAATCCAACTCAGATATTCTTGATATTCTGGTTTGTTTTTGGTACGTAAGTGGTGAAAATACAGTGGTTTGCAGGATTCTTTGCAAGTTTAAATATCAGCCCTTTGAAATGTCTGTGTGCAAAGCAGGAAGTTACTTATTGCCCAGAGCAAACACTTGAGCCAAGAGTTTACCCCTTTGGAGGGCTTTAGAGCTTCGGCTTTTGAGCAAGTTTCTCTACTTAGAAGAGTCTATGAGTCTTTGCAAAATGGGCTACCAGTGTGGAAATAGGAGATATGTGTTGAATGTGGCCCAATTGGTGAAGGCTGAAATATATCACGAGGGCTGCTGTTTCCTCCTCCATAGATAAGACAGGAAGAGGCTGGAAATCCAAAATCCTCTGGAGCAAGGGAGAATTGGAAGGATAGACAGGTCTTACGTGTTTACGTTCTTCTTTGCTTACAAAATCCACCAAAAAATAAACAAAACAACACACTCACACCCCAGCTATCTTTAACGTCGTGATCACAAACTAAATTTCTCCCATCAAAGATTTAGAAGAAATAGATTAATGTGAAAAATAGCAGGTGGCTGAATTTAATCTTTAACACAAGAGAATGGTAAATTAGAGTTTGGCGTCTAGGACTTGAAATACAGTCATCCCTTGGAATATGTATGGAATTGGTTTCAGGATGCCCCCTCCCTCTCATATGCCATATTCAGGACTCAAAGAAGTTGGACCTATAGAACCTGCATATACAGAAAGCCAGTCCTCTGTCTCTGTGGGTTTCACATCCCTGGAATACTATACTTTTTGATCCACAATTGATTGGGGGTGTGGAACCTGCTATATGAAAGGTCTAGTATATTTATTCTTAAAAAATCCATGCATAAGAGGACCTGCACAGTTCAAACACATGCTGTTCAAGAATCAGCTGCAATTAAAAAAAAAAAGAATCAGCTGCAATTGCAAATCATAGGAAATCAAGTTCCTGTTAGGGTTTTGTAATCAGTCTAGTAGCCTCTATTCCTCTATCTATTAATATAGTATTGAAATACGAACACTATTCAGAATGTCTAGAAATCCTCTTTCATCTAAAGTAGGTTCAAGGCTGGGTGTGGTGGCTCACACCTGTAATCCCAGCATTCTGGGAAACCCAGGAGGGTGAATTTGCCTGAGCTCAAGAGTTCAAGACCAACCTGAGCTAGAGTGAGACTCTGTCTTTTAAAAAAATAGCAAGGCACTGTGGCAGGTGCCTGTAGTCCCAGTTACTTGGGAGGCTGAGGGAAGAGCCCAAGAGTTTGAGGTTGCTGTGAGCTGTGACACCAGAGCACTCAACTGGGGGCAAGAAAGTGAGACTCTGTCTCAAAATAAAACAAAAAAAACAAAAGTGGATTAAATTTCATTTACCACCTCAATTATATGTAGAAGAAATGACCTAAATATGTATTGAAAATTTTTTAATACATACAATTTTTCACATTTAAATCTTGAAATTAATTAGCTAAAGCTCCCCGTTCCATATCCTCACAAACAAAATTCAGACTTTTCTGAAAGTCACTTTTGAATTTTAAAACAATTAAGTTCAAAGGAAATTACAAAACATAATTGGAATCAGCAGTGATTGTATAAAAAGGAAATAAACAGAAAACTACTTTCGTTGAGACAAACAATAAACTTGTATTAACTTAGTTTTTCCCCTCATGTAATTTTCCGACAGATTTTAGCTGAACTCAAATACACTGACTTAATTGTCTGTTTACTGTGTGTTCCCATAAACCCTCCCACTCCAGTGGTCACTGCCATTTCTTGTGCCCCACCACACCTCTGAGCCCCCCGGGGTGGCAGCCCCAGCGTCATTCCCGTCTGTCCTCAGTCCAGATACCCTGAGACTGAATTCTCAACAGAAGATGTGAAAACAAGGTAGAAGAGACTCATTCATTTGAGGAGGCAGGGATGAGTTCCGGGGACTTGTTTTAACATATACAATCAGAAAAACTAGAAGAGTGAAAACATAAGGCCAGTGTGGGGGAGACGGGAGGGATCCCTGTGAAGCGTTTTGTGGTAGAACGTGTGTGGCAGTCTCCTGTCTGGTGTTTTCCGGAGTTTGGTTGGTACAAAGGTCAAAGAGTCAACTGGAAAACTTGTTAATAGTAAAGATTCCATTCCGAGACGCCACCTGGAGCCTGTAGGAAAAAATGTCTTAGACAGGGCCCTGAAATCCTGGTCGGGGGACCCCCCAAAGGGTTATTAAGCAGCCTACCTGTGCAAATCACTGTCACTTAATTTAAAGTGTTGATCACTGTCCACCAGGACACTACTTCCCGTGAGGAGGTAAACGCCAAGATTTCATCAAAGGTTTAAGAGACAGCTCACTCTGCAGTGGGCTCATCAACCAGAATCCGTTTCCTTTGTGACGGCAATTCCAAAGTTTCTTAATATTATGGGATTCCTGGATGAGAGTAAAATATTGCAGAAATAGACGAATACTACTTGCCAGTCAACAGTGTTCATCAAGGGTTGGAGGAACGTGGGAGGCAGCCGCCATACTGATGGGCCACTCATGTGCCACTGCATGGTGGGGTCTGAGGCCAGTGTGAGAGAAGGAAAAAGAGGAAGATGGTCTGGACACCCAGAACACTGTCTTCTAGGAAAGCATTTACAGGGTATTCATTGGAATTTGTTCTGCAGGAACACAAAATTAAACTGTAAATCATGTTTGTGCAGGAGCTTCATGGGATAGAACACATTTCTGGTTATTGATAGCTCCTAATACAGTAGTCTCAGCCTTTATTCAAAGTCTAGCTTTCTACTGTTTGTTACTTGAGGTCAAATGCAGTATGAAAATATTAGATAGAAAATTCCAGAAGTGATTTATAATTGTTAAATTACGTGCTATTGTATGTGCCATCTCACCTGGGATGTGAACCATCCCTCTGTCCCCACCTGTTAGCCACTCAGTAGTTGGTAATCAGATGGTCTGGCCGGATACCCCAGTGCCTTCATTCAGATAAACTTTATTTGACATACAATGGCCTGGCAATGTAAGAGCAGTGGTGCAGGGACATTGTCATAATTGTTCTATTTTATTTATTTAATTAGTGATTTTTGTTCATTTCTTATAAATTTGTGCCAAATTTATAAAGCAAACTTTATCATGGATATGTACGTATTAGGAAAACCACCATATGCATGGAGTTTGGTACTACCTGCAATTTCCAGAATCCACTGGGGGTCTTAAAACGTGTCTCCTACAGAAAAGGGGAGACTGCTGTCTTGCCTTGAAACTGGAACAGTGACTGATGAGGGGCAATTTGCTTGAGAAGGCTGAGATGCACCTGCCAAGGCAAGAGCCACAATTAGCCCAAACCGCTCTGTTTAATCCAGATGAGAAAACTGAGGGTCCAGTGGAAAACCCAGTGGCTTGAAATCTAAGCCAGGGTGGCTGCACAGGGATGTGTCAGGGTCCAAATGGGATTTCAGTGACACGACAGAGAAGGGGGCTCATGCTGTCCACCACTGTGCACACGCACACACAAACACACATACACACACACCCTTTATTGTCCTCATTTTACTTTGTTTCTTCATGGAATTTTTGCTCATCTCATATAGAACTTATTTGTTTTTTTATTGTCTATATTTCTGTATCAGTCAAGGTTCTGGCAGAAAAGAAATGACACTCTTAAAGTGTAAGTGAAGAGGGATGGTGATCGTCACTAGGGACTGGCAGCATTCCGAAGCCATCAGCTGCCTCCCCTCAGGAATAAGGAGGTGGGGAGGGAGGAACCTGCCTTGATCTGTGGCTGGGGAGAGCAGGAGTCCCCCCGGATCTGTGGTGGAGGAGCACAGCCACCTCACAGCTGCACTTGGCAGGGGAGGAGGGGAGTGAATACTCAGCTCCATTTGCCTCCGCCCTACAGAATCCCTCTGGGTTATTCCCCTTGCCCTGGGTCCCACTGCCCTCCCAGAAGACAAGGCACAGCAGCATGTGGTTGGCCTCCAAGGGCAGAAAAGAGGAGAGATGAACCTGGGGGAGGGGGGTGAGCAGAGGCTAGTCAGCATCTCCCTCAACTAAAATGCAGACTTCTTATCCTCAGCGCCAAGCATAGTCTAGGGTGTTTATTTCAATGGCTATTTGGTGAAGGAATGATATATGCATGACTTCGAAGAGAGACACTGGGAGAAGATTTAAGCAGCCTCCCAGGTGTGATGGAAACTCCGGCACTGGCATTATTATGATGTGCAATTACATTCAACCATGTTCATTGTGCTTTCCTGTGAGGGGCATTTTGAGGGAGGCTGGTAGGATAGGCAGACCTGGAAGCAGAGGATGAGAAGATACTTGACATCTGGATCACATACAGATTGTACTGGGTTACTCGGAAGTTTGCTTTACAGATTTCTAGATCATATTCTAGAAGTTGGAGTTTATGAACAATAAATGGACTTTGGGTAAAGACTTCCGACCTGCGTGGCCAAAGGCACAACTGTCAATTCTGAGGGTTAATGCTCTAGCGTCTATGGCTGCTAGAATCATCTCCAGCCAGCTGTGTCCCGGGCAGACAAGTCCTGGGCCTGAGACAGCTCTGGGTTCCATCTTGACCAACTCAGCCCCTCCGAGGCTGAGTTTCCTCATCTGTAAAATAAGAATGTTAATGGTTCTTCTTTCCCTGAGCTGAGAGGGTTGCCCGGGACCTGACACTGTGCCCAGCATGCATTAGTAGCCATAAGGATCATTTCTTGTACAAGATGAAGTCTCTAATTGTAAGAGACGAGTGGAAATTGCTCTGTGGTTCTGCTTTTCGGCTGCAGCCATTTATTCTGCATTCTTGATTAGGGAGAGGGGTCAGGCGGTAAGAGGACAGCTCGTCCCAGAGGACGACTTCACCCCTGTCCCTCAGCAAGGCTTCCTGCTTCCTTCCTTCAGGGTGAAGTGGAGCTAAAGCTGGTTTCCCTTCTGACCCAGGTCAACAGCTTGTACCACACTTACTTCTTTATGTCAGGTGGCCCTGGGGGCTTGGAGCTGCACTGACAGACATCACTGCAGCCCTTCCTTCCTCTGGATAGGGGAGATGTTTCCAGAGGGAGCTGAAATTGGGAGCAGGCGGGGGACTCGGGGAAAGGGGGGAGGGCAAGATTAACTGCCCTCGGAGATGCTGGGAAACGCCTCAGTGAGGGATGCGGGTGGCCGTTCTCCTCCATGGCTCTCTCTCCAGTTCTGTTCTACAGTGGCAAGTTCTTCCTCCATCCTTCTGAGTCTGTGCTCCAAGTTAGAATGGCTGAGGCTGGTGACGAGAGACCAGGGCCACCCGCGAGATGAGGGTCTCCTGCTCCTGCATAAGGAGGTCCCAAGAGACACGCTGGGTCGGTGGTGGGAGGGTCCCCCAAACCCAGGCTACACCATGATGCACTCAGTGTCCGTGGAGAATTGGATGTCAACAATAAAACCAACGAAAGCCTTAAAAAATGATCACTTAACAGCACAACCAAACAATGTCAGTGACAAAATATTCTTCCTGAAACATTCTTTGTTGGGTTAAGTTACAAACAACGGTTGCCACTGCTGGTGAGTTTCAGTTGTATTAAGCTCCCAATTAACCTCTTTTTATCATGTGTCTTTTAACAAACAATGTATTCTACAGAGAAGACATTTCAGACAACTTTCAGTTATATGTATGTGTAGCATATCCTGACACAGAGGGACTCAACTATGTGAGTTTGTTTCAAGAGTGAGCTCCCAAGGATTTGGGGCTGTCTGAGCTTGCCGCAGTGTCCCCAGCCCCCCTGGAATGACACAAATCTACTGTTGTTTGAACAGGAGATCAAAAATAAGCAATGTTAGCAAGACAGTGTAAAGACAAAGAAACTGCCATTCACTGTGAGCCCCTGAAAGTTTTTATTTGTATTTAAAATGTAAAACGGTAAAGGAGGGTGCAAACTTCATGGTGTACTTTTTTTATTAGGCGAGTACGAATTTTAGTTCACACTTAAATGTTTTACTGAATTTGAATAATACGTAAAGTGAAATGTTTTCACTTTAGTTAGTTGGGTTGTTTGTTCTGAGACAGTCTTTCCCTCTGTCACCCAAGCTAAAATGCAGTGACATTGTCATAGCTCACAGCAACCTCAAATTCCTGGGCTCCAGTGATTCTCCTGTCTCAGCCTCCGCAGGAGCTGGGACTAGGGGCACATGCCATCATGCCTGGCTACTTCAATATTTTAGTAGAGATGGAGTCTTGCTCTTGCTCTGGCTTGTCTCAAACACCTGACCTCAAGTGGTCCTCCCGCTTGAGCCTCCCAGAGTATGAGAATTATGGTCATGAGCTACTATGCCCAACTTTAGTTAATTGTTTTAAATCTAACGAATGAGTCAAGAAAATAAGGACTATTACTGAAAATAATGTTCTGAAATAAAGGAGGGGGAATTTAATAAACGATCTGATCCAGGCGTCAAATATGCCAGATACTGACAGTCCCAAATTATGCAGGCTGGCTAATTGTCCATGGAGCAAGTGAGAGAGAGAGAGAGAGAGAGAGAGAGAGAGAGTATATTCATTGATTTTGGGAACCATTTTTCTCCTTTGGATTAATTAAATGATTCTCAGAAAATGTTATGATTTTATATATAGACATATGCTTAATTTTGCTCCAGGTAGCACACGTAAATAATCCCTAGGCAGGGACTGCATCTGTAAGCCGATTCTGGCACGTGGGGTAACATGGAACCGTTTCTAATTTACAATAGTAAGTGATGCAGGCACTGGAGGTCATTCCCAAGACTGTCCCTATTTTAAGGAGAGCCTGGCAGGTTGAAACGAAGTGTCCCAGATGGAGATATGTCATGGAGTGTACACATAATGCTGCATAAAACACAAAGCCCAGATCTTAATGGCTTTAAATAGAATGGAAGAGGGAACAATTCGAGGAATTCGGGAAGAGCCTAAAAATATACCCTGTGCTCCCTCTCTTAACGTTCCAGGTCAGACGAGGCAAGCCCCGGGGGTGGGGGTGGGGGGGTGGGTCTGGAAGATCATGTAACTGTTGATGCCTAGCTGGGTTTTGTGAACTATGTTTCAGGTCCAAAAATAGTTCCGTGGTCCTGAGAGGCAGGCTCTGACTAATAGAGGGCAATGCAGTTAGGAAAGGAAACTTAGAAACTTCACACTTCTCGCCGTGGCTGAGCTAGGTCACCAGAGCTGTGGAGGGGTGGGCAATTTCCATAAAGCTTGGTGACAATTTGTGCAATGCTAGGTCACTTCCAACACCAGTGGCAGCCACTGTGGACACTTTTCTCCCCCCCCCCATCCCCTTATCCCATTCATTCCTGAAAAACTCAAAAAGCACAGGCTGGAATCTAGGGCAACCCCCTTCAACCTGATCACCTGGCCAACTAGAAGGTCAGATTGTTTCTCAGAGTTTGCCGTGATGGTATGAAATAGAACAGTCCAGTGATTAAAGAGGGTAAAGAGGGTGCCTAAGTGAGGGGCCCAAAGGGACAGGGAACGCAGTGGATAGAGGGGCAGACTTCATGAAGCAGAAAGGAACAACCAGCGCTTTTCCTCAGTATTAAAACAAGCTCGTTGTTGGTTTACTGAGTAATGAACATGTATAGACGCTATGCCTCCTTACATTTTCTTTTAAAATGATTCACTACAGCTAACATTAAAAAGCGATGCCTTTGATCCAACAAGATATTTAGTTTCTTAGTCAAAGCTGATACTTAGTTTCTCTGTTGTTGGGTCAGGAGCTCTGTCTGTGTTCCAGCCTTTCACATCTCTGTGCTTTTAAGAGGCACATTCTTCCTTCTCCCCAAGGAGCTGAACTTCAGACTTGTTGATTGATTTTCACATGTGCTTCATTTTCCATTCTCACCACGGATGTCCCCAACTTTGTGCTTCTCCTCAGTGAGCTTGTTTTTGGCCCCTGCTTGGGACTGAATTTCAGAGCCATTGTTTTTCTCGTTTTTTCCTAGACCAGGCGTTGGCCAGTCCTTTTCAAATGTTTTCCTCAAGCAAATGTTGTCCTTGTCCCTGATATATTATGTGTTCTTGAAAGGGCATTCAAAAAACAATACATCATCCTGCAGAGGAATCGAGAGAAGGGTTGGCACAGGCATAACTATTAGACAGAAGTCAGGCGCCCACAAGCAGTGGCTCCTTAGGGAGGCAGGAGGTGCGTATGAGGATGGTGGTCTACATCACAGAGGTGGCTCTTCTCTGGCCAGCCAGAAGGTGGTACTGACCTGACAGGGGCACACAGGATAGCACACATAAATAATCCCTGGGCAGGGACTGCATTGGAGACCTTGGAAAATATACCAAGCACATGTTATGTGCTGGGGATTTCTAGCTCTTCCTTAAAAATTACTTCCACTCTGGCTAAAGGGGTAGAGTACCTCCCTGTACATGTAGGTGGACTCTTGTACTCCTATCACCAAATGTGGGGAGCTCAAGGGCATCAGTGTGCACAGATTGTGGGTGTCTGTTAGCAACCAAAATCACGCCATGAGTTTGCTTTTGGATGTGCTAATTCCATTAGGTACACATATCTCCATCCTGGCCAGAGGAAAAAGAGATGAGAATAAGACAAAATCTGCTCCTGATTCATTCATTTATTTAAAGGTACTAATTGAGCACCTGTATGCTCCACATTGCAGTTGCCTGGCCTGCTGGTTCATCTTTTTTCTTTTGTCACCCCACTTCCGAATTAGTCACTTTAACTAATGATTTCAAAAACTAATAAATAGTTTTAAAAATATCAAGTCATGAGTATTCAATGCTTTCTATCTTAAATACATCCTTTACCTGGATAAACGAACTCCACATGAATAAAATTTAGGGAGATTTACCAACTTGTATGGGAATCAAAACATAAATCTCATTAGGTTTTAACATTCAATACTGTATTTCAATATAAGTATTTTCCCTTATAATCCTGTGTATTCCATTCTATCCATTTACAAACATGTTTTGGAGAAAGTATTTATAATGTTTTACCAGATGGCCAAAGACATCCCTGCCACAAAAATTGTTTTTAACTCTATTTTAGTCATTTTATTCAGCAAGAGTCAGTGAGATGCAAATCCTTGTGGTCTGTGTACTTCTGAAAACGTTTTTATTTTGCTTTCATTTGTAAATATGCTTTCAAGTACAGTCCCCAATGAGGTCCTCCTAGAAGAAAACGCAGGGGAGAGAGGACGGTGGGGCCCTGGGCTGAGCCTGGGGCACACTGAATTTTAGGGATTGGGTGGGGAAAGAAAGGCTACCAAAGACTTCAAGAGGAGGGACTTTCAGGGTCCTCTTCAGGCTCGAGAGGAGCACCCACAGGGCAAGTGTCATAGAAGGTACAGAGTGTCACAGACGGCACAGGTTTCAGATGGACAGGGAGCCACTGCTGGGTCAGATGGTGCTGCAGGGTCCAGGCAGGGGAGAAGGGCAGCTCGAGGACTGTGGTGATCACCATGGGGGCAGCACTGATGCAGAAGGGGGGAGGGAAGATTGATTTGGCTGACTTTGGGGCCAGAGAAGCAGAGCCAATGGGCAGAGACAAAATCTAGTTGTTCAGCTCTTTGGTTAAGATTTGCTGTGAATGAGAAGAGAAAGGTGTAAAGTCAATAGGGGAAAGAGAAGGAAATATGTCAAAGGAAGATTCTGGGCACATTTGTGCACCTATGGAATGTTCTGGTGCCAAGAGAGTAAGAGGGGATGGGACCCAGAGGCATGGCCAGAGGAAGCCTGCCATCAGGGGAGCGGTGCCCTCTCCTCCTGCCCTGGATGGAAGGCACAGGAGTAGGGCAGGTGCGGGAAGGCCGACAGTCTCCACGGAGGAAGATGAGCCTTTAATTTAGCTGCTTGCTCAACAAAGCATGACCCAAGGACACCGCTAAGACTGAGGAGAGAAAGAAGGTGTCAAATGGTCATTTTGAGGAGTGAGGAAACTAACATAAAAGGATTACTGTGCTAATTATTATTACAGTAATAATTGCACCGAGGATTAGCAGAATGATTTAAGAGGCTGCACGCTGGCCACTAAGACCTGCTCTCTGAGATACCTTCCCCTCCACTCCCACTCCCTCATACCCTCACTCTCCTAATTAGCTCTTCCCTCTTTCACAGTAAACCTTCTTTACCAGCTGACTTAAATTAATTCACACTAACCTGGAGCTCATTAAAATGGAAAAGAGACACTGTCAACCTTTCAAAGGGGTGTGAGTTAAAGTAAAGTCAGTTCCTTTGCATAAAGCAATTCACCTCTAAAAGTGTAAGTTTAGGAATTAGGGGGAAGCAAACATAGTTTTTTTCCCCCATTGCTTCTCAAATCCTGCCACAGAAGTGACAGCTCCTGTTTCCAAGGTCACCTGGCATGACATTTTTCAGACCATCATGGTGTCATTCCCTGCGCATCCAGTTCAGCCATGTTCTAATGTGAGAAAGAATTGCTTAACTATACTCTATATTCCTCCATGAAAGAACAGAGGCCTTGGAAAACCTGGGCTACTTTATTCAGTGTTATTTCTTGCTCTGATTAAATCGTGAACTAAGACTCAGGAGGAAAAGACTACAAGTTTAATGCAAGTTGGATACTGTCGTTTTCTCTACTCAGAAGTCACTACTCCATCATAGACATTAGGCTTATGAATAACCACTCTATCTGGACCAGTGAGATCGTTCCCTTTAGAAATGAGTGGGCAAGGCATCTTAACAGTCTTCCTAGGGAGTGACTGTCTTTAGATCTATAGTTAAACTTCTGTTGCACACTTAAACTATGTTGATCAATAAAAGAAGATACATACCATACTTCAAAAATTATTTAACCTATGATCTTTGAAAATTTTGCAGCACACCTAGGATCCTCTCAGGTGTGCCAGAGCAAACGTTTGAAACCCACTGGTACGGAGGGAGGCTCTCACACAGGAAGTGAGGCGTGGAATATGCATGTTGCCCCCATAGAGGGAGGAATGGATGGGAGGGGAGTGGTGACCACAGGGGAGAAGGGGAGAGAGAGTCAAGAAGATAGGAAGAGGCTGGCACTGGAGGAAGTGGGGGGCTATGGAACTTCACAATGGTGGGGTGGCCAAAGCACCCCGAAAATAATGTGCAGCTGTAACTTGGCCCTTTTTTCTGACCGTATGCATGTCTTTAATCACTCTCTCATCCCCACATCTTCATGTTTGCATTTACTGTGTGTGGATATTTGTGGGATTCAAAAAGGGGGCTGCTTTTTATTTGCATCAACCTAGAGCAAACAACACAGACCCAACATGTGTGAAGTGTGGGACTGCTGTGGGGGGAGGAGGTCAGCAGCACACACCCTTGGGACTGCTGTGGGGGGA
>CAUYTI010057824.1:0-27305 GCA_963575145.1 Galago senegalensis
TTTTAAAACAATAACTAAGAAAATGACATGAAGGCTATGTTGGCCAGTTTGATGGAAGTGTTTCGGATTGTGTGCGAAAAACCCACACTGTACCCCAGAAGTGCATTAAGGTACATAGTTACCATTAAATTTAAAAAAAAAAAAAAAAAGACCTGGCAGTGAAGAAAAGGTGATAGGGTGAACAAATACTGGATTTAAATGCACAACAGCATATTGTCAACTAACAGGACGTGTTACACAGCAGATCGCTGGAACTTCTTCATGTTGTATACGTAAAACTGTTTGTATATTGATAAGGAAAAGTCCATTTTCTCCTCCAATCAGCCCTTGACAACATAAATCATACACTCTCTGATTCTGTGAGCTTGAATATTCTAGACAGATAAGCAGAATCACACTGCATTTTTTCTTCTGCCACTGACTAGCTTATTTCACCTGACATAATGGACTTAAGATTCATTCATGTGGTTACATATTTCATGATGTTTTAATAAGTAATGTTTCACAGTATGAACATACCATATTTTATTCCTTCATTCATCCACTGCTGGCCATTTCTGTTGTTTCACCTCTTTACTATTGTGAATAATGCCGCAAAGAACACTGAAATGCGAGTTTCTCTTTGACATCCTGATCTCAATTATTTTTAATACCTGGAGATGGGATTGCTGGATCACAGGTATTCCTATCTTTTAGTTTTTGAAGGAATTCATACCGTTTTCCACAGCAACTGTTTTATTTTACATACCCACCAACAGAGTACAAGGGCTCCCTTGCCTCCACATCTAACAAGAGTTGTTACTTTATGTCTTTTTGATAATAACCATTCCAGCAGACGTGAGGTGATATCATATTGTCGTTTTATGCTTGTTTCCTTGATGATAAGTGACACTGAGGTACCACCCTTTGATTAATCCATTTGTATGTCTTCTCTTGCAAAATATCTCTGCACAGCTTTAGCTCATTATTTTTTATTGCATTATATGATTTTCTCATATTCTATGGAAATTAACTTATTTTCTTATTTAAGGTATTTTAGAATGAGAAAAGACAACTTATTTGATGGGAAATTATATTCGCTCTGTTGATGGTTTCTTTTGCTGTGCAGAGCTTTGTAGCTTGACTTAGTCCTACTTTTCTGTTTTGGCTTCTGGTGTCTATGCTTTTGATGTCCTATCCATAACGTCATTGCCGAGACCTATGTCATGAAGCTTTTCCTCCCTATTTTCTTCTAGGACTTTTACAATTTCAAGTCTTATATTGAATTCATTTAGAGTTGATTTTTATGTGCAGTATGAAATAAAGATCCAATTTGTTTCTGTGTCAATATTCATTTTCCTCAACATAATTTGTGGAAAATATCCTTTTCCCATCGTGTACTCTGGGTGCTACTGTCACAGAATATCCTACACTTTGATATATTATGTTTTCATTTTCATTATCTCCAAGTATTTTCTAATTTCCTTGTAATTAATTATTTGTAAATAATGTTTAATGCCACATATTTGTGAGATCTCTAAATTTCTTTCTAATCTTGATTTCTAATTTTATTTTGAATCTTTTTAGCTGTTGGAGAGCAGACTTTACATACTTTCAATCATTTTAAAATTTACTGAGTCTGTTTTTGTGGCCTCGCATATGGTCTACTCTGGAGAATGTTCCAGGTGCACTTGAGAAGAATGCGTCCTCTGTTGCTTGCTGTTACTTCGAGTTTTCTCCATGTGTCTGTGAGGTCAGTGCGCTTATCAAGTTGTTCAGGCATTCTGTTGCCTTGCCAATTTTCTGTTCAGTTCTGAAAGTTCTTTCAAGGTTTTGATTTCCCTTTCACTTTAAACAAGTTTCTGGGAGTGTGATATTTCTAAGAGACCTAATAATGCTTTATAGCCATTATAGATGATTCCATTGATGTCATTATGAGAATTATAGCATTATGATATCAATGATGAATAAGCTGCTTTTTCATCATACCTTATTACCATATGGCAGCTTTTAAAGTAAACTCTTTCTTGATTAATAATAGTGATGCCTAGGGTAAATTGTAACTCTGAATCTTAGACCTTTTCCAATCCAAGATGCCTCCTACACCTTCAAACATGCTGCAAGGGTATATTTCAAAATAGCTAAGAGGAAATGTTAAATATGTTACCACAAAAAATAAGTGAGGTGATGGCTATGTTAATCTGCTTGATTTAAGCATTCCATGTTGTATATCAAATCATCACATTGTACCCCAGAAATGTATACTGTTATGATTTTTAATTAAAAATTAATTTAAGGTTTGGCGCCTGTGGCTCAAGTGGCTAAGGCACCAGCCACATACACCTAAGGTGGCGGGTTCGAATCCAGGCCGGACCGCCAAACAACAATGACGGCTGCAACCAAAAAAAAATAGCCAGGCATTGTGGCAGGCGTCTGTGGTCCCAGCTACTTGGGAGGCTGAGACAGGAGACTCGCTTGAGCCCAGGAGTTGGAGGTTGCTGTGAGCTGTGGTGCCACAGCACTCTGCCCAGGGGGATAGCTTGAGACTCTGTCTCAAAAAAAAAAAAAAATTTAATTTAAAATGGAGTGAAAAATAGTTTTTAAAAGTTCTAAAGAAGGGTTGGGGGAACGATTGCCAGATATTAATGTTCCTTGAATGGCAGTCACTGCTCACTACTTCAGTAGCAGGTAGGAATACCGAATTAGTGTAGAACATCTAAACACGCGTGATGCACAGAAGACGCCTTTTCAGAGCATTTCCTGATCAAATAAACTTGGTGAATGCTTTTCCCGTGTAAAATAGAAGAAAACAGATCAGAGTTTGCAGTGATGATTGCCTACAGCTCAAGAGTGAAATTAGTGTGGCTTAACATTGCATACAGCCATTTCCACAGGAAAACATAACTAATTTCAATTTATGACATGAATCAAATGATCCAAACTATATTTTATAAGGGAGAGGCAGTATATTTTTCTGCCTTTATTTTTTAGTATTTTTTTGTAGAGCTAAATGACTTTTACTTTCTTTTATGTCAACTTTTCACTTTCAGTCTATGTTTATTTATTTATTTATTTATTTTTGAGACAGAGTCTCATTAGGTGCTGTGCAGTCACAGCTCACAGCAACCTCAAACTCTTGGGCTTAAGTGATTCTCTTGCCTCAGCCCCCCAAGTAGCTAGGACTACAGGCACCCATAATAACACCCAGCTATTTTTTTGTTGCAGTTGTCATTGTTTAGCTGGCCTGGGCTGGGTTTGAACCCACCAGCCTTGGTGTATGTGGCTGGCACCCTAAGCACTGTGCTACAGGTGCCAAGCCTAAATCTATGTTTAAAAGGAAAATAAAAGTGTAGACATTTCTCTTTCCCAAAAATATTATATACAGATAGTGATTGCCCCATGCTAATTAGGAGAAGGAGTGATAGGTTGCTACAGGTGACTGAGAGGTCAGTTTCCTAGGCCCACTAATTCTGTCCTGTGAGTCTCCCCACTATCAAGAGTAAAGGACAAGAAGTGGTCTGACAGGTTTTCCCCAATTATTCTGTCTAACGGAGAGAGCCACATCCACATCTCTTTGAGATGACTGCCACATCTTCCCAGCAGGTCTCCCTGCTCAAGTTAACCATGAGATTGTATTAGTAAAATAATAGACTTGTTTTGTCTCCCCCAAGATCATTTCTCTTGTCTTTATCCACTTGTGATCTGTTTTAGCTGTTTTTCTTTTTTCTCTGTATGTACAAGCAGGTCCTACCATGCCTCAGTCTCCTTCATAGTCATTCATAGGAAAGGGTCTCCACTGAGTGAAACCCTGGTCATTGGACCTGTAACATCTCAAAATATAACAACCATGACCTCCTCAGAACAATTACCTGAAACCAGCACAAGGGGTTCCTTTTTGGCTGCATGCCCCTCACAATTTCCCACCTTAGCCCACAGCTTCTCATTCATCTTCCACTGCAATAAATTGTATCCCTCACCTCGTACCTGACTGCTCATCTCCACTCAGGGCAGGTTCTGTTTTAGCAAAACTGACTGCAAAGGGAGAAGAGCGCAACCTTGACATCTCCATTCTCTAACCTGCTAGTTCCTTTCCCTCAGGCCAGCCTATGCTCTTCTCTTCATATCTTTTAACCCTCAGCAGTGCTCACTCCATTTTTTTCTTCATTTTGTCCCCATTTATTTCATAAAAATGTATGGAGCATGGCTGCGTGTTGGGTATGGAAAGCTGAACAAGATCTACATGTTCATAGGAACAGTAAAATATGACTATAGTCCAGAATGTAGAAGGGAAGAGGACAGAGGGAGCGGAGGGAAGGTGGAAGGAGGGAGGCTTTTGGGGGGGACGTCACCTAATGTGCAGGATGCAATGGTACATTTCAAAACTATTAAGAAAAGAATATAATTGTGATGGGTGTGTTAATCAGTTCAATGTATTTCACGTTGTATATCGAATCAGTATACTGAGCCCCATTACTGTATTGCTGGACACAGTTATGATTTAATACGAAGAAAAACAAAAAGTAAATAAAATTAAAATTAACATTAAAAAAAAGAAAATAAAATCCATAGGCAAGGACAACAACATTTAAAATAATAAGTTAGCTAAAAGGAGGTACAACGACCAGGATGGGGTGGGGGCAGTTTCTCTCTAAGTTAGATAGAATAATCAGGAAACACCTCACAGACCACTTCTCATCAACTCATGGGTCTTATCCTGCTGGGTTTCCAAACCTCTTTCATCATTCATCACGAGGAAGAACTTGAAGGAAAATGGGGGACATCTTCCTCAGATTACTGTAGGAACTGAAATCTATTTTCCCAGACATATTTGTCATAGTGGGGTAGAGTTTAGCAGTCCAAGGTAGCAATGTATGTAATATCTATCCTATTCTTCCTTAAGGGAAGGCCACATGTTAAATTTCAAAAGGATAAGTATCACGAATACAAAATCTATAATAACAAGTACACAGCTTGGCAAATGATCATATAATGAACATACTTGTGTATCCACCTTCTCTCACCACACAGGGCATTACCAGCATCCTAAAAGTCCCCCTTTTGTTCTAATTCATCACTTTCTCTGTCCCTGATGAACTTGACACTTAATTTTGAATTTCAATACTGCTGATTGGTTTTAAAAGCACTCTTACATTTTGTACCTTTTTGTGTTTTGTTGGCTACTTTTCTCAATATTATGTGGATGAGAATTGCTCTTGTTGGTCTGTAGAGGGGCTTTGTTCATTTGTACTACAGTATTCCACAGTAAAGGCACTTATTTATATGTAATTTGGATGAGTATTTCATTTTTTTCAGACTTTGGGGTTTCTTAGAATAAGACTTCTATGAACATTATTATACATGTTTTTTTCTTTTGGTAAAAAAGTACATGGATTGTTTGTTATGTGTTAGTAATAAAATGCTAGATTGTAATTCATACATACGTTCAATATTAGTAAACCAATGCCCATTATTTTTCCGAAATAATTGTACAAATATACGGGCTTCTGAGCAGTTTGAGGTGCTGTTATTTGCCACTAGCACTTGGTGTTGAATTTTATCCATTTTGAGTTGACAATTTCTCATAAATTTGTTGTCCATTTTGATACATCAAAGTACCAGTTCAAGTCGCTTGTGTGTTTTTATATTGAATTGTGTTTAATTATCAGTAGGAGTTTTTTATATATTCAAGGTAAGGGAGCCCTTGTTGTTTATAAATTTAGAAACTATCTTTTAGTTTTTTCCCCCATAGGAAAGATGCCTTGAGTTCTCCTCCTGGTGCCTGTGGATGAGTGTGGCTGTGTCAGAGCTTGTAGCAGGGGACTCTCCTGCTTATCGGTAGTGGTTTCCTGTACTATTTTCTAACACAAGTCACAGCTACAAGAAAAATGATCCCGATGTAAGAGACTTCTCTCTTTATTTTATACACATTAATTTCATATTTTATAACTTAACAAAAATTTTAGCCACAAGTTTTTTCTCTCATCCCTGAGTCTTTCATAAGTAGATGGTAATGCTACTCAATGTTTTTGTTCAAATAAAATGATTTTATGAAAAATTCTTATTTTTAATAACACCTTTATCTTAATTAGTTTTTGTGAAATGTGAGTACATTTTTCTTAGGAAAAACATATTTATTACTTTGGAAATATGATGAAAATGTAAAGCAAAAGTGCTGGGTTTAAGATTGATGTCCTATTTAGGGAATTCTCATCAACCTTCATCTCATTCTGGGGTGAATTTTTATCACAGAAAATCTTTTGTTCATTTAGCAAACAGTGCAAATAATGCCAGAATTCCAAGAGCAAAAGAAAACAAAAGAAGACTAAACAAATAAATATTAGTCCTTCTTTATACTCGGGATTATGCTGTATAATCCGGAAGCTTTATGGGCAGATGGTTTCTCTCGTTTTGAATTTTAGATTGCTTAGGAAAATTATCCTTTCACAATTTATCTGAAAAGAGAGTTCTTATTACAGTGTAGTTAACCCCTATCTGCTTTCTGTATCCCGTGATTTGTTTGTGGACATCTCCTAGGACTGATTGTGCAAACAGAGTAATAGGTAATCTAGGTAATCAGTGACTAATACAAAAAGGCAGTGATGCCTGGCAGGACTGGGAGACCACTGAAAGACTTACAACCAATTTCAAGGTGAGAAAAAGAGGATATTTACACCTCTGCCTGACCAGTGTGTGGGTCTCTCTCATCTCTTCTCTCTCATTCAGGAGAGGAACCACTTCCAATTCTCCCTGAAGGCCCTCGAAGCTTTCTCTTTGTTGTACTAAGACTTGTGCAGGTTACTCTTGCTTTCTATTCAAGCTGCAGGTGCCGCTATAGTTTTAGTTTCGATGTCTACATACTTTTACCTTCAGGGACCCCTGGTCACCCAAAATCTCTTTAGACACCCCCTCATACTTTTCAAGAACTAAAATCTCCGTTCCACCTGGGGCCAATGATTAGAAGGGCAGGGAAAGTCCTTTGTTCCTTATACCAAAGGCACAAGGAGAATTTTTCAAATGAGATGGGAAGGATAAGCGTCATCAACTATAGTTATGCAGTGAAAGCGTGAAGCTGAAAAGCCGCCCAAAGCTGGGTACTTCTCCCTAGAGTTAGGGGATGATGCTTAAAGATAAGAGCCTCCATCCTTCTCATTTGTTGGCAAATTATACATTTCTCTCTCCTTCTCAAACCACTTGTCCTTGTTCTTCTGCGGCTTCCCTCTACCCAAGTGTGGAACTTTCAGTAACAATGATTCCTGAGACAAAGACGATTTTAAAAGGTCACATGTAGAATAAGGAATGTTATAGATTTTGGAGACACTGGGATTTTGAGAAATAAAAATAAATTCTCTGCAAGATTTCACAATTGAGAGAATCCCCGGGTTGATAGCTGTAAGGGTAGGAGCTGCGTTTCCTACTTTAACCCATTTTTCAGCATTTTTGTCTTTTAAAGGGCTTCACCAAGGGTTAGTATACACCACTAACGAATGGCTTACACGAATGTGGGACACATTAAATCAGATAATATGATAATCTTGAACATTTCCCAGAATTCTATGAACTTGTTCTAAGCAGTTGACACAGCTGATGTAATAAAAACATTCCTCCTAACATAGAGATTGACTTGCAGGAAGCTCCCAGGATAGAGAAAGATCACTAGGTTTTAGATTTGAGAATGTGGACCCAAAGTTGTAAAACAAACTTACACCTTAAACTGGGAACCTGCTGTTTCTGTAATGTATGGGTTACGATTGCTCTACTAACATTTCATTTTTCAAAAAAAAAAAAAAAGTCCATTGTTTTACATAACTGGTTACTTGTCAGTGTTCCAGATATACCTTAGGTAAAATTAATGAATGCCTTAACTTAGATCAGCAGTTCTCAACATGTGGGTCATGACTCCTTTGTAACAATGAAAATACATCCTGCATATCAGATATTTATATCACGATTCATAACAGTAGCAAAATTACAGTTATGAAGTAACAACGAAAATAATTTTATGGTTGTGGGTCACCACAATATGAGGAACTGTATTAAAGGGTCGCAGCATTAGGAGGCATTAGGAAGGTTGAGAACCACTGACTTAGATGGTTTTGAAACCTATATATGTGGTATGATTTCACCCTTAGTTTTTACAACTTTTAGTGTGGAGGACAAAGAAAGGATATATGTCTATTGTTGCCTGAGACTCTATACATTTAGAACTAAGTTCAGTATGGAAAATAAGAGAGAAGTTTAATGTGTTATTAAATTATTTTCTTTTCCTTTTTTAAAAAATAAAGTTTATATCAACACTGAAAAATTTCAGTTTCTCTTCATAATAGTGGAAATTTTGATTTAAATTCTACATTTTTATAATAAACTACTGGAAGAATTAACAAAAAGTAGCATCTAGTATTAGAATGTCCCTTTTCTTACCTAATCATGCTTCCTCCTTCAATAATCATACATGCTAAACTTACACAAAACTTCCTCCTGTAGGGTCATCAGAATCATAAAGTATTATTTTCTTGGTGGTCTGTCTGTATTGATTCAATCCAGAGTGACCCAAAATTCAGCCCACCAGCCAATTCCCTTTCTGTACAATTTGCTAATTTTTCCATGCTCCCCTTCCAATCCTAGGCCAGACCTCATCCGACACGATTTTCCTGTTCTACCCTGATACTGGAAGACCTTTGACACTTTTTTGTGTGTGTATGCCTCTCAGCCATGACAAGAGTTTAGCAACAATGCTGAATACACTCTTTGCCCCTCCAACGTAGGTGGCTACTGCTTATACTAAGAAACAGACTGTTCAATCTGAAAAACCGGCAGTTGTTTTAGAACACACAAAGTTGTGGGCAGAGTGGACACAGCCGATCAGTACTACGGTTGTTATGGATTTACAAAGAGGTCCTACACATGGGGGAACAAATTATTCTTCTGGCTGATGGAGGTTACAGCTGTGAACCACTGCCTGCCTCCTCACTCATTAGGAGGGCGGAGAAAAAGTGCAGACACACGTTTCTTACAGGAGAAACCTCATCACTCAGCTTGTGAGCAATGTGAGGAACATAAATTCAAAAAAGAGGGAGAGACCACTGCCTTCTGACACTGGGAAAGGCCAAATGGGAAGATGCATTTTATAATGCAAAATAAAAAAAAAATCAGCAAAGGATGACATAGTTTGCAGCAGAAGAAATGAGAAAGTGGAAGGAGAGAAACCATTTTCAACTGGGAGACATGTCAGAGGAAGCCTGGACTTCATCCTGCAGATGTCTTCAACGAGTATCACACTAAAAAAATTATGAGTGAAAATAAAGGAAACCTAGCTGGGTGCTGTGGCAGGCACCTGTGGTCCCAGCTACTTGGGAGGCTGAGGCAGGAGAAACGCCAAAGTCCAGGAGCTGGAGGTTGCTGTGAGCTAGAGGTTGCTGTGAGCTGTGATGCCACAGCACTCTACTGAGGGTGATAAAGTGAGACTCTGTCTCTAAAATAAATAAATAAATAAAAGAAATCACTTTAATTATTTTATGTAACCTAAAATAGATATTAAATCATCAGGGGAGTTTATATTTATGCTTTTCTCTTTTAAAACTGTAGGATAATTATAAGTAACCCACCAGCTTCTTTCACAATCCAAATAAATAAGAGATGAGGAGTTTGCAGTTGGCAGAAAACTGGATGTGATTTAACCAGCGAGCACCTTCTAATGAAGGTATCTCCAATATGTCATTATTCCTGCAGCTCTAAATTTAAAATTTGACTTTTTCTATGTGAAAGGGTGGGAAAAATCTCCACCGTCTAAGAAAACACAGTGCTCTTTACTCCTATTCAGTAAGCCTGGCCTTTATTTTGATTCTCGAATACTTTTCCCACTTGAATGTTTTCTTTATTGTTACAGCTAACAGAGAGAGAGCCGTTTCCACAAGCCCTTTGTCGTGTTTCCACGCTTCCCTTTGTTGGTCCTTTACTTTTCATCTGATTCTACTCATTATTATTTCTTATATTGTTTTCAACAAAAGAAACCTCTGCTTTCTGGAGAAGGCTATTTCCTCTAAGGGAACAATTCATTTAAATTCTTTACAGTCCAAACACACAAATGCCATATGGACACAGTTTGGGTTGTCCTGAGTATACCAGCTACACATAATAAGACTTTCTGTTTTTTCCCTTAGAACTGGCTCAACCCAGCCGGAATGAAACTAAGAAAACTCAATTATTTGTATTTTGATTGTGAAATGTATATTCCAAGAAAACATACTGACACTTTATAAATGTTTATAAAGAAATAACTTGGCGTTAATGGAAAGTAAAGCCACAAAGAACCTTGTGTTAATTTATCATTTCTGAATTATGTTTCCATTTCATTGATAATTCTTGAGCTTATACATTTGAACTAGAAACTTTGTTGTTATTGTAAAAACAATAAATTATGACTTGACATCCACAGTTCTATTGCAGAATCCACACAAGACTCGCCTAAATACATATATGTTTCATGGAAATACTAAGAATATAAATACATAAATCATGACTTATACGCTTGCTAAAAGTCATCCTCCCACTGTGGATATTAGTCTTGTCTATTCTCTTTAAATAATGGTGGTATAATTGCTAAGGTACCTCTGGCATCCCTAAGACCCTTTTAGGGATCTACAGGGTAAAAATTATTTCATAATAATACTAAGATCTTATTTGCCTGATTAATTCCCATTTTATCGCACCTGAAAGTGGAATTTTCTAGAGACTACATGAAGTGTGCTACAACAAGAAATTGAGAACAGAAGCAGCTGTGGAAATCCAGGTGTCTTCTTTTGTGCCAGATGTTAAGAGGTTTACAGAGATGTGAAATAATCCATGTTTTTCTATTTTCTGAAAATTATTTTGACAATAAATAATATAGACATGTTGCTATTTTAAAATACAGACATGTCTTGATTAATAACAAAGACAGATTCTGAGAAATGCATTGCATTTAGAGATTTTGTTGTGTATGAATATCATAGTGCGTAGTTAAACTTAGCTGGTGTAGCTCACCACACACTGAGGCTCCAGGGTGTAGCTGACTGCTTTTAAACTAAAAACCTGTATGGCATGGTACTGTACTAGAGCAAATGAAATACAATGGCAAGTATTTGTGTATTTAAACATAACTAAATAGATAAGGTACAATAAAAACACAGTCTAAAAGAGAGATGGCATACCTGTTTGGGCGGCTACATATGATCTTATGGGACCACTGTCGTATATGTAAGAATACGCCATTGTTAATAAAATCAGAAATATAATTAGCCTGGATGACTCAGAGGCTTCTATTCAGAGAGTAGTCATTTCATAAGCTATGGTAGATTACAAAACTTTATCAAAACAAAGTTTCCATTGAGGAACACAACTTTCTCAATGAGGTTTACATTGCCTTTCATTATTTTTATAGGCAGAAGAAAAAATTGTTAATGGAAAGAGACATAGCTACATATATAACTGCAGGAGAAATCTGCACTTGGCTGTAATATTTCCATTGAATGCTCTTACTGCTTTGCTTTGTCATGTAGATGACAGCGATATAAGGCCCTGGGGAATGTTACAGTTGTTTATTACATAGTGTGCTATAATTTGCAATAGTAAATGTATGTTTATGTTATTTATTAAGAGGGCAGTGGAGTCTGCTAAACTTGGCAGGTGCCAGCAGAAGTCATGATCTGCTGCTCTTGGGCACTGATGTGAATTGAGCCCAGTGGTGGCCATGAAGGGGATGTAGCTGCACAAACATAGATCTGTATCTGAGATGTATCTGTATCTCAGATGCTCTGAGGAGCAAGCTGGAGAAGGCCACACGCTGCCCTGTGGGGAACGGAGCTGGCTGAAGAACATCTCGCTCTAGGGTGCAGAACTCTCTGCACAACTTCAACAGAAAGACTTCAAAACCAAGAGTTTTGAGGCCCTTCTGATTGGAGTAGAAAAAGATCAACATTGTAGAAGAAAAATTAAAAAAAAAAAACTTTAAGATACAGGAATAGAAAGTATAAAAATTAAGTACAGACAAAAAGGAAATGGATAAAACATTAGTAAGTGCTGAAAGGATGCTATAACATATATAAACCTGGAGCTCCCTATCTGTGATAAAAGGATTTCTACTTCTGCCCATCTCTCTTAAATAATTAAGAAAATTAAACAGAATTGGCCAGGCATGGTGGCTGATGCCTGTAATCCTAGCACTCTGGCTGGCCAAGGTGGGTGGACTGCTTGAGCTCAGGAGTTTGAGACAAGCCTGAACAAGGAGAAGAACAGAAAACCAGCCCAGCATGGTGGCCTACACCTGTAGTCCCACCTGCTGGGGAGGCTGAGGCAAGAGGATTGTTCAAGCCCAGGAGTTGGAGGTTATAGTGAGCTATTATGTCACCCAGGGTGACAAAGTGAGACTCTGTCTTAAAAAAAAAAAAAAAAAAAAAGTCAAACAGAGTATGTGAAACAGAGCTCTTCAGAAACCAGACAAAAACGGTTGTATAGATTATGATTCCTAGGTGACAGTCAAACATGAAATTGGCTTTAGAATTGTCCAGATTACTGTCTGGAGGCAGTTTCTAGACTGCCATGCAGAGGAACCTCCAGACAGAGCACCAGAGCCAAGCAGACAATCTCAATTTAGAAGATGGATACTCAACTTTAGGGGTCTGAAGTAGCTACAGTGTGGGGGGGCAGGCTACAGTAGAGTGAGAAACTTCTTGAAAAGAAAGTCAGGGGGATAGGAAAGTCTCCATTTAAATCTTTGGATGAGTATTGGATTGCAATGTACGAGAGGAAATAATCCCTGGAAAAGAGTAGGTGGAAATATTCTTAGCACTCAAATAGAGCTGGAGATAGTTTATGTGTTTATCAATCAGAGAGATATTTACCAACTCCATGATAAATTCACCAGCATAGCATTGACATAATTGTGGGGGAAAGGTATCCCTAAATTAAAAGCAATATTAACCAAACATAAAATTGATAGCCAGTATTAGAAGGACCAATTTATTTCCAAGTAGCTTAACTATATACCACAATAGAAGTTAACCTTATTTTGGCTTGGAGCCCATAGTGCAGTAGTTAGGGCACCAGCCACATACACAGAGGCTGGTGGGTTCGAACCCAGCCTGGGCTTGCTAAACAACAATGACAACTGCAACAAAAAAATAGCTGGGCACTGTGGCAGATGCCTATATAGTCCCAGTTACTTGGGAGGCTAAGGCAAGAGAGTCCCTTACCCCAAGAGTTGGATGTTGCTGTGAGCTGTGATGTCATAGTACTCTACTGAGGGCGACATAGTGAGACTCTGTCTCAAAAAAAAATAAAAAATGCTAACCTTGATTGGTAGAATACAACAGAAACCGGTACTCACAGATATTTAAAAATGACTGGCATCCAATTAAGAATCCCTTATCATGAAAAGGATAAAAAATATATAACACCTTAAGAAAAAAAATACTCAATACGTATTGATATAGAAAAGAAAAAGTAATAATGGCATTGACAAGATTGAGAGAAAAGCCATTATAAAAATATTCCCCCTATTCAAGAGAGCAGGAGAAACCATGAACATGATAAAGTGAGAGAGAAAACTTTAAAAGTAACCCAAAATAAATTTATTTGTGGTACGAAGTAACCAGTGTTAAGAACATATTAATCAGAGTAGAAAAATAGGAAAATTATAGAGAAAAGAGTAAAAAATAACTTTAAGACATAGAAAGTTTAAAAATTAAGTATGGACAAAATATAAAAGGAAATGAACAAAGTAACAAAGTGTCGGTAAGCATACAGAGGATAACATGAATGCCATTCACTACACCAACATAACAAAAAGGATCACTGGATCATAGGAAGTCCCCGAGTTACAAACATCTGACTGATGTACGACTCACACTATCAGAGGCTATCAGAGACAATAGGTAAATGTACCAGTTCCAACTTACATACAAATTCAACGTAAGAACAAACCTACAGAACTTATCTTGGTCACAACCCAGGGATGCCTCTATCTCAAAAGATGATGCAAAACATACACCGTTTTTACAGCTAAAGGAGGTCATTTGTGACATTCATGTTAAAATTTCTCAGTAAACTAAGAATAGCAAGGTACCTCCTCAGTTAATATTGGACATCTCACCACGTATCAAGAGCTAACATCATATTTGCTTGATAAAGACGTAATGTTTTCCCCTTAAGTTGAAGAGCAAGGAAATGATGTTCACATTTTCCCATCCAGTACCACATCCAAAAAGTCCTCTCATCTCTATAGACCGGAAGAATAAATAAAATTCAAATACATTGATACAGAAGAAATATAATGTTCTTGAGGATAACATAAAGGTCTGGAAAATCACAAATAATCTATAAAAATTTTTGTCACTTACTATAAGAGACACACTGTGGTTATAAAGCTAACAGTAGCCATAAGGCCCACTCAGACATCTTGCAGAGACCGTGCTACTTAGCAGTATGATGGGATCTGGCCTGGGGTTTCTAGCCCTGGCCTGAGGATTACCAGATATTTATGTTAACTAACAGTGAGACCTAAAAACCCTAGTTACCTGAGAGATAAACCCAATTACGTACAGATGAAATTTTCATGTACCTAAAATCAAAGCTTACCCTTACAACAGTAGCTTAAATTCCCTTTATGAAAGAAACACCTGACCAGGATTTAAAATATTTATAAGGAAGGGAGAAGAATGCCCCAAACTCTGAGAATGGTCTCCAGACCAAGACCCTCCAGTAGGTGGTCATCTGACCTCTCACCGTATCTGACTCGTGCCTGTTTCCACTATCCATCTTGGAGGATCTCTTCCAGAAGAAACTTCTTAAACATAAGATGATGTCCAAGATTCCTCTTTGAAGTGAATCAGACTGAAGAAGAAACGTTCCCCCTGTGGAACTTGATTAGTTGGGCCACCCAAGAGCCCCCAGAGGCGTATATATATTATACCTAATAAGTCAGTTTAGCAAAGTTGAAGGGTACAAGATCAATAGAAACGAAACCATTGTATTTCTTTATGCTTGCAATAGCAATTGGAAACCAAAAATTTAAAAGTGACATTTTCAATACTATCAGAAACATAAAATACTTAAATAAAGTGAAATGCATGTATATTGAAGCAAATGGGCAAAATCTTTATGCTGATAACAACAAAACACTGATGAAAAAAATAACAATGACCTAGATAAACTAATTGATATGCTAAGCTTATGGCTTGGAAAACTCAATATTATTAAGGCATTAATTCTCCTGAATCTGATCTATAGATCCAATGCATTCCTTATTAAAATCCCAGCAAGACTTTGGTACATATCAAAAAAGATTTCTAAAATTGATATGGAAAGGAAAAGTATCTGGAAAACATAAAATAATTTTGCAAAGGAGTAATTAGTTGGGAATACAATTTACCTACAATCTACAAGTTCTAATGGTATCAGCAGTGAGGCTCTTGAAACCCAGAGGGTTGTAAGTCAGGTCAAGATGTGCATCAGTGGGGTGAGCAATGCAGGTTGGCGGCCTCTGTCACCACAGGTGTACTGCCAACTGTGGATGTGTGCATTAGCCAGGGCTCTAACCAAGTTCGCCATTGACTGTCTCCTCCAGGGCCCCAGTGCTTTCATTCTGGATAAACAGAGATCCTGGCTGCCTGAGACAGAAGTAGGTGTTCAGGCGCTATGAATCTTTCTGTTTCTCCAAACACCTCTCTTCCGTAGCTGGTAGATTTCTACCATCTTTCAAGGCACAGATCAAATATCTCTTTCTTTGTCAAGCCACTTCATAGGTCTTCTTATAGCCACAGAAAATATATTCATATTTTGTTTTTTAACCATGTTTCCACCACATATGTGGGATTCTTTTTCTTTTTGTTCATCTCCTCACTTTTTACAAAACTAAGTTCTACATGATAAAAGACAGGATTACATTTTGCTTATGTATAGCCGTCCCTCCAGAATTTAGCACAGGTGACAGTCATCACAGTATAGTAATAATGACTTTCACTGATAAGCTTCAAATATGTGGGTGCTCTGCCAAGACCTTTATATGTCTTTTTTTAGAATACTGCGTACTTTCAAAATTAAATTATCTTACATATAATCCTGACACCAAACACTAACTTAGCCCCATAGTTTGCACCCATTAGTTACTTCAGATTAACTAAATGAGCACAGGGGGAGACACAGAGATAACAGTTGCAAGTAGCTATTCCACGATGAAAATCATTTGCTGTCAGAAGAGGAAGACACGCTTCAGCCTCCACAGCTATTTGAGAAGTGGTAATAGACACAGATGGGCAAATTTTCCTTTCTTTCTCTTCATTTAAATGAAGCTTTCCTACTTTATGTATTTACCATATTTCTAGATTTTGGTAAGACCCTAGGACAGAAATGCATTTGAGGAGTCTCTTTTATGTTTTCTTCTTCTTCTTTTTTATAGCTAGGAAGCCCAGGGCACAAAAGAAGAGACCAATTGCAAAGGTACCCATCCTCCCTGTGTGTCCCAGCACCGGCTCTACATCCCTTATTAGCAACTAATTGTGCATTTCATGTTCTCCAATTTCCATCTACTAATGGCCTGCTTAGGGGCAATTCAGACAATTAGAAAGAACCACACTGCAGAATATTCTCATTCCTCAACCGCTTTAATGTTTCAGGGATATTTGGCTTCATCATTAAAAGATACAAGATAAAAAAAAAAGTCAGAGGATAGCAAAGTATTTATGTGTATATGTATCTATCCAAACCAGGGGTTCTCAACCTTTCTAGTGCTGCAGCCCTTTAATACAGTTCCTGTGGGTCATGACCCACAGGTTGAGAACTGCTGATAAACTTTCTTTTTTTTTTTTTCCATCTTAGTGTCTAATAAACATAAATATATTCCACGGTCATTAGGTCCAAGATTAGATGGTTAATCATTACCTTTATGCATACTAAGTGTTATAAAACATTTTAAAACATGGAAATGAAGTCCCTAACATTTTTTAGATTTAGAAGAATTTTATGAATGGGCCAGATGCAGTGGTTCATATCTGTAATCCTAGTGCTCTGGGAGGCCAAGGCAGGTGGATCACTTGAGCTCAGGAGTTCAAGATCAGCCTGAGTAACAGCAAGAGCAAGACTCCATCTCTACTAAAAATAGAAAAATTAGCCAGGTGTGTGGTGGCCAGTGCTTGTAATCCCAGCTAGTCAGGAGGCTGAGGCAAGAGGATCTCTTGAGCACAAGAGTTTGAGTTTGCTGTGAGCTATGACACCAGAGCATTCAACCAGGGTGACTGAGTAAGACTCTGTTCAAGAAAAAAAACAAGAATTTATAAATGTATTGAGTTATTTCAATTGCTGGAACATTCATGAAAATCTTTAGTTATTTCTACCTAAGTTCTGCTATAAATTCTGTTCATTTGTATGCCAAGTTATGAAATTCTGTTCATTTTCATTTATGAAAATCTTTAGGTATTTCTACCTAAATTCGTACTATAAATTCTGTTCATGTGTGCCAAGTTATGAAACAAATCTTTTTAAATTGAGGATTAAGATTTTTTTCCAATTTCCCAAATGAAAAAGGTTGCCATTTACCAAAAAGTGGTACCTATTTTTTCTCAAACTTTACTACTTCTATCTTTTATATATATATACATAGAATGTTAGGATTATAAGAAATTAAAAAAATTGTTTGTATTTCAAAATATTAAAGGAATATAAAAGTTTTTGTTACATGGATACATTATAATGCTGAAGTCAGAGCTTTCAGTGTTTACATTGTACCCAATAGGGCAATTTTTATACCTCACCCCTCTTTCTACCTCCCCCTTTTTAGTTCCAGTGTCTATATGTCTTTTTCTGTTCATGTGTACCCATTATTTAGCTCCCACTTATTAGTGAAAACATGTGATGTTTGTTTTTCCATTCTTGAGATACTTCATTCCCTTGAAGTTGTTGTGAATCATATTATTTGATTTCTTAATGGGTAATACTCCATGGTATGTGTGTGTGTGTGTATAAATACTCATATACATATGTATGCCACATTTTCTATTCCCCTTCCCCTACCCCCCCACTGTGTACTCGGTCATTAATTGTCCTCATATTGTAATAGAGTCCATAGGATTCCTGCTTCTCCATTCTTGTGATGGTTTACTAGGAATAAAGTGTTTTACTTCCTTTCAGGTTAATACAAAAGATGTAAAGTCTCCATCTTTTTTAGTGGCTGAATAGTATTCCATGGTATACACATACCAAAGCTTGTTAATCCATTCCTGGGTTGGTGGGCATTTAGGCTATTTCCACATTTTGGCAATTGTAAATTGAGCTGCGATAAATAGTCTAGTGCAAGTGTCCTTATGGTAAAAGGATTTTTTTTTTTAATTCTGGGTAGATGCCCAGTAATGGGATTGCAGGATCAAATGAGAGGTCTAGTTTGAGCTCTTTCATGGTTCTCCATACGCCCTTCGAAAAAGAATGTATTAGTTTGCAGTCCCACCAGCAGTGTAAGGGTGTTCTCTTCTCTCCACATCCATGCCAGCATCTGCAATATTGAGATTTTTGTGATGTGGGCCATTCTTGTCAAAAACAACAGATACTAGCATAAAGCAGAAGAAAAGGTATTTTTACACACCTTTGGCAGGAATGCAAATTAGTAGAACTTCTATGGCAAACAGTATGGCAATTCCTCAAAGAGCTAAAGGTGGACTGGTCTATCATCTGATCCAGCCATGTTACCACTTGGTATCTACCCAAGGACAAAGAAATCATTTTGTCATGAAGTTCCAAATCTTTTCAATGAAACTCCCAATTTCCCCTATAATAGATTTTATCTTTATTATGAATACATCTCATACAGAGCAGGAAACACTGAAATATTGTTTTGTTGTTTCTTTTGTGAGACGGTCAGTACCGAGTACTTGGATGTAGTAAGAAAATATGACTTTGGTACCAAGCAATAGCTATTAATTAATCAACTCTTCATCATTTATTGTGCTTAATACTATTGCCATGAATCTTGGAATAACTGAATTTGGTAAAACAATGTGAAACTAACACTGGTTTTTAGAATTCTTTAAAATTTATTATTTGCTCAGGCCTAAGAAATAACAGGATATGTTATTTTAAATTTTATACATAAACATATAATGAGCTATGGGAAAATATACTACCAATCAACCTTCAGGTCACTTTATTTTTAGTAACTTTTATTCTTTTATATCATTTTAATCTCTCTGTGGGAATCTCCATCTATTATTTCTACATACGATGTGTCAATCTACTTCACATTAATTCTAACTTTTCATCTGGCTTTGGTTTAGCAAAGAAGCTAGTTTCGCACTTTTGTTAAGTTCTTGGACAATCTTGGAGACTTTTAAACACTGAGATTTACTTCAAAGAGCTCAAAACGTGGTTGTGGAACTAGACCCAAGCACATTACACAATGGGTGGATAATTTACAAAGCAACTGTCAACAAAACAAAATAAGGCACTCCAAATGGAATACTAAGTGTGCCAATTAATTATGTCTTTATGCTATTCTTGTTGCTTTTTCTACCTCATGTTATTCCATTCAGAGTATAAAACTTTCCAGTGAAGCAGATAATGATATCCTGCAGAGACACACCAGACTTGTCTCCATAACAATTGCTTCATTGTTCCTTTCATTTGTGCAGTAAGTGATTATTAAAATAGACCCTTATTAAGTTGAAAATCAGGATAATTCCTCTTAGGATTCATCTCACATACAGCTCTAGAGATTCATAAATAGTGATGGAGCTAGAATTTTGCCATGCTTAGTGATTCCTTGGATAGAAGATGTTGTTTTATTATAAGATCACAATAATGAACCAACCCCTGGGTATCAACAAACATTCTCCGACTGATAGGCTCAGGTAATGAAGGTACTGTTACCACAATAATATTCTGGATTAGGTTTAATTACCCAGGCAGGAACCTGGGTTTTGATGATTTTTTAATAGAGAGTAGAACACTTTTCTAATTTAGCACTTTTTTTTTTCATTTAAAAAAGCCCATTAGCTACAACATTCCACAGTATAAAAAATCACCCAAGGGAGATGAGGGGTAGAGAAATGCAAACAACATTTTCAATAAAAGTCCTTGTTAGACTTTGCTGCATTTTTCCCTGACGCTAAGATTTCCCTTACCCGACAGACGGTTCCTGGTGCCAGTGTGCCTTGTACTAACCGTGGAGTAGAATAATAACCTTCACTGTCTCCCCCAAATAGAGGACTCTGCATAACTGTACTTGGTACTAAGACTGTTTTAGGTTATTTTTAACTGTTGAGAGATGAAATTAAAGGGAAGAAAAAATTAAGCTAATTCCAGTGCTTCAAAGACCTGGAGGATTTATTGCTGTGCTTACAAATCCCTAGGTTCTTTGGGATTTGACAGAATGACCCACAGCAAAATGACCAAGAGCCCAATGTCCTGGTCTAGTGGATGTGTGTGTGCGTGTAAACTTAAGACTCTCTTTCTGATCTGTGAAAAAAAGTGATTTTGTATACAAAAGCGGCTGAAGCATAGGTTAATGTTGAGACAAAATAAATACATGAAGAGGAGGAAAAAGTGGCAATGAAGAAGGAAGGTGATGAGAAAATACCAGGAGCAGAGAACAGTTGCCAAAGTCACAGTGAAAATACTGGCCGGGATCATGACTGCATAAACTCTGCTCTTACTCCATCCTCGAGTTATCAAGTTATAAAAAACATGAGGTTTTAGAATTTTACTGAGGATGACTTTCTTTCTACTTCATTTATTCTTTCACTGATATTATTAAAATTACCATATAAATTTTCTTTTTAATAAGTAGTATATATATTTTTCCTCTATTAAAATTGTTTTAATATGTCCTAAACACATTCTTTGAATATTTGATTATAAAAAATGAGTAAGTACTATCTAGAGAGACTCTTCTCAAAATGAAGAAAAAGGCCAGGGTACATTTATTAATTATGGAAGCATGCACAATATATCTTAAATATCCAAGAGAGGTATAATTTCATGATTCTGTATGATGAGGAGTCATTAGGAATAATTATTCTTTTAATATTAATAATCACTAGTTTTTAATGGAGATGGATTGAGAAATTTATCTGGAGGATTTGCTTTTAAATGGCCAGATTCAAAGGAGTTATAAAAGGATTTTTGAAGACCAGATGCAATTGAAGATCATTCAGCCAGTCTATTTCCATTATAATGGAATTTTTTAAGTGAGTAAGCAGGGGAATGGATCTGTCACAGGAAGTCACCTGATCTAGCAATCACCTATTGTCAGTGCAGAATTGTTCCCTGCAGTAAGGACTGAGGTGAGACAGGTTTGAAATGGTTATCTAAGAAGGCACAAGGATCTCAGTGGTTTTGCTCCTCCATCCAATCTTATTTTTAGCTTGATTTCTCTTAGCAGTAAGGACCATTCTGCCTCCTCATCGCTCAGCCAAATCAAAGGTGTTTGTTGAGTTACCAGACAAGGAATAGAATTGATTTCTAGTGGGTAGTTAAAGATATACAAATGCTTTTGTGTTTCAATTCAGTTAGTAAAATGGACATTGTTCAAAAGAGAAAAAATAAAATACATCATGAAGAAATTAAAAAGCAGGCTGTATGAGCTGTTTAAGTTTCATCTATGGAGACCACTAGTCCTGCTGCCAGAAATAGGTATGTATGTATGGAGATGCCACTACAGCTTCATAATGTCACATGATTCAGTACTGAATTCACTGTCACAAATCAAATCACAGTTGCCTAGCTGATTGCATTGGTAATTAAACCATGGGGAAAATCACAATTCTAGAAAACACAACAGAAAAATATCATCTCCTCCACCAAGATTTCTTAAATGCTAGCACTGACCAAGAGAATTTTGTGACTATTTTCTGTGCTGTTAATCCCTGTTTTCTTTCAACATGTATGAAACTTCTGTTCAGAATGAGAAATCCCTGTCCACATGGCACTGTAACAGAAACACAAAGATGAAAGATTAAAGTGGAAAGAAGAGAGATAAGGACCAAGACAGAAGGAATCTGTGCCTTCCATATTATAAGATTCTATGTATCCATCATAGGTATCCCTTCCTGCTAGTACAATTATTTTTGGACATTCTAAGTGCAAATTCTTTTCAGGAAGTCAAATCCTATTTGAACTAGTGCCATTTTTCAATGTCGGGAATATTTGGAAGTACCTGGAAGCCATGTTTAATGCATGTTATTGACAAATTTCCCAAACAACTGAGGTTCATTCTTGGATGAAGGAGGGATAATGTGTAGCAAGAAAGTGGATCAGCTGCAGAAGTCATTGTGAGTTGAACAATAAATTGTCAATAAAATTTCATTTGTTCCCAAAACTCCTTGAGGGCCGGATCTGTTTTATTCATTACTTCATCCCAAATCTAGCACTAAACTGAATGAATTAATGACTACGTCTTAAATCAGTGATACATATTTCTATTTATATTATTCCAGAATATCAAGTATCTTGTTCAACTTTAGTGAGTTTTTTTTGTAGGTAATAAATGTATTAATAATAAATGTCTCCATCAAATTTTGTCTTTATTTTCTCTTGCATATACTCAATGGGGTAAGATGACCTACTGCTTAATACTCATTGAATTCAGGCAATGAAATTACGTTGGGTTTGAATTTCTTGTGTTAGAAAATAATAAAACCAATATCCCCAGATACCTGTCTGAAGGTGCTCTTGTAATCCTTGATTACTTTCTCAAGTTTGGAAATGTAAAAGGAGTTGGGAAAATTTATCTCAAGAAAGGACAGTGTGTTGTTGGCAGAGCTATCCAGAGAAACTACTTCCTAGGATCAGAGACTTCTGGGAGGAAAGCATCAACAAGCAGATGATAGTAGATGTTCATAGACAACTTCCTTGGCAGGTGAGTCTGGATACTTAAGGTCACTGATTTTGTTTGGAAGAGTATGCAAACTCTAGTAGAAACCAAGCACTCAGAATAATAAAAAAGGTGAGTAATCCATGCCTCAGGTTCTAATTCTAAGCCTTTCTCCCACCAGATGTTTGAACATGATCAATAAAATAAAAACTTAAAAATAGACAGCTATTTTAAAAAATATATATTAGTTTAAGGAACTAGACTAGTTATCAGTCCACATGTTTGATCTTCCTGATAGTATACGGTAAACAAGTTTTA
Source organism: Galago senegalensis (assembly GCA_963575145.1). Taxonomy (NCBI): domain Eukaryota; kingdom Metazoa; phylum Chordata; class Mammalia; order Primates; family Galagidae; genus Galago; species Galago senegalensis. Next base: position 23,126 of record CAUYTI010057824.1, read on the forward strand.
GCTAGACCATCAAGGGAAAAAATGAATTGATAACGGTGGTCACAAATTTTAACAGATTTATAGAAAATTAATGAGTCAACAGAGACTTGGCCCAAAGGTTCTTATTTGAAGCTTTCTAAGAAGTATGAAAGTATCCCATTGTTGGTTGGCTGGCCCAGGCCAGGGTCAAACCCTCCAGCCTAGGTGTATGTGACAGGTGCAGTAACCACTGTGCTACAGGCGCCAAGCCATGTCTTTTTTTTCTTAATCATCTGTGTTCACAGGAAACTCTTGGGAGAAAAGAAATATTGGATCCCTGACTTATAGTCAAAGTTATTTGCTGATTTTATCCCCTAGAATGGCAGCTGTAGAAGACTGTATCAAAGCAGTTGAGTAAGGGTATAGGAAGCACAGTGAAGTGTGGCCAAGAGAAAGAAATCATTCCGAAAACAAAGTGGTGGCTGTACTTTGCTAAAAATGAGTTTAAAAGGGCTTAAAAAGTTTATCTCATAGCATTTAGCATTAGTGATTTATTCATAAGTGGTCAAAGCACTTCATTCCTCCAATTCCACAGAAGTATAAGCAGAAGTGAAAGTTAAACTATTTTACACTCAGAATGATTTGAATACAGACCACTCAAAGTGGACGTTAGCCCATTGTATCGAATGAGAGCCTGGGGGCTTTTAGGTACCATCCTGGGCAGAGGTATGGAGACTCCTGGGGCAGGCAAAGGTGGCCACTGGCCAGTATAGATGGCCAGTATGGTTAAGCTCATAGATTTAGTTATATGCCAAACTAAGTAGCGATAGACTTGCTTAATGACAGGATTACTCTGGGAGAAATGTGTTATAAGGAAATTTCATCATTACATAAACCCAGGTAACATAGCCTGATACACCCTCAGGCTGTGAGGTGCAGCCTGTTGCTCCTAGTTACACACCTGCACTGTACACTATTTAATACTGTAGGCAATTATGACATGATATGATGGTGTTTGCCTCTCTAAAAACATCTAAATAAAACAGTACAGTGAAAATGCTATGTAAAAGATTTTTATAGAATTGCACTCTAATATAAGGCACTTACCATACATAGAGCTTGTAGGACTGGAAGTTGCTCTGGGTAAGACAGCCATGTGGATGCTATAGTCAAATAGGATAATAGGCACATACCTACTGAATAAATACATGAAGGCCTAGGACACTGCTGAATACTGCTCTAGACTTTTTATAAACACTACACAATTAAGCTACGCTGAATTTATTTTTCAAAAAGTAATTGTGCTATAACATTAGATTGGCTAGAATGTCACTAGGAGATAGAATTTTTAAGCTTATTTATAATCTCGTGGGACTACCATCATATATGTGGTCTGACCTTGACTGAAAGGTCGTTCAAAACATGACTGTATTTTGATACTTCAAATATAGGAATATTCATGATGATGTATTCTGGCTAAACATCAACTCCCTGAGGTTATTAATACACATATTAACTTAACTAGGAGACAAGGGCCCAAATAAGTTCTAGCTGGTATGTTGCAGAAAAAAAAAAATGAGGATGTTTTTCTGTTTTTTGCTTCACAAGGATTTAACATTCTATCTCATGGAACAAAAGAAGATTGAAGATTGATTGAAAGATTTATGACCTGAGAACTTGAAAAATAAAGTTGTTATTCACTAATTTTGCAGAGGGGCAGGTCTGTGAGGACTAGATGGGGGGTGGCAATAGAATCTGTTTTTTTAACATATTACATTTGTGATGACTAACAATGCATTTACCTGGATATTCCAAGTAGAACATTCGGTGTGTTCCAGGTAAGAATGAAGTTATAGAAAAGACGCTTGGATTAAATGTAAACATTTGGAAATTTTCGTCATATATCAAACCACAAAATTAAATGAGTTTACCCAGAGTAAAGAGTTATTTAAAAAAAAAAAAAAAAGCAGTTCCACGACTGAGTCCTAGGAAACTTAAACACATGAGAAATGTATATGTGTGAAGAGCCATCAGCAAAGAACAAGAAAAAGTCAGGAGGCAAAAAGAAACAGGACATGTGGGGACTTGGAAGCCGTGTTTAAGAAGTGTTTCATGGAGTAATTAGTTCACATATTGCTAATAGAGGGACCTTATAATTTAGTATCCAAACATGGATGCATTGGAGTTAATGTGGATGCTATAAATAGTCAAAGAGGATAATAGGCACATACCTGGATTGTTCCAGGAAAAAATAGGATCTACCATGTTTCCCCCCAAATAAGACACTGTCCTATATTTATTTTTTCTCAAGAAGGCACACTAGGGCTTATTTTCAGGGGATGTCTTATTTTTATTAAGTATAATACAACGATCTATATTTATTCAAATACAGTTAAGTCATCTTCTTCTGGGACCTGACCATGTTAGTGGGGCTGGTGCTAGTGATGCATGAACTCCTTTCCCCTAGCTGGTCACACATGCGCAATAGGTTGCCTACAACGGCGGTTACCACACATGCACCCACACAAGTGCGAATGGCTAGGAGAAAGGAGCTGTGGCAGATAAAAGGTATTCCAGTCCAGTCTTCCTTACTGCTCCATGCTGAAATGCATGGCGTAGCTATGGAGAGTATCTGCACTAATAAGACCATTACTAGGTCTTATTATCAGGGTAGAGCTTAGATTTAACAAATGCATAGAAATCCTGCTAGGGCTTATTTTTGGGGTAGGTCTTATTTTCAGGGAAACACAGTATAGGCAAACTAGTCATAGATCAATTTACATATATTACAGATTGATTGGTAGGTTTAGTGAACTGGGGTCATTAGGAACCATGATAATAGTAAATTCAGAGATTGGCTGGAATTGGGGAATGCTCAGGATAAAATGGAAGGAAGTAAAAATGGGAGGGAATGAATACCAGCCTCTCTTAACGTGAACACATGCAGGGAAGGAGAGAGAACAGTGATGAGAGAGTGTAGATAAGAGGAACGCATTTGGCATTCATGTGTATTTGTCTTTGTGTATGTGTCTTTTTTCTAATGGAAGAAGTAGTAAGTGGTTATTGCCAACTTGCCATCAGCCATGCCTTGCAACTGTGCTCTAAAGCAGTCTTTGTCCATGACAGCAAGCATTCAAATGAAAAATCTTCATTGGCTTCAGACGGATGGTGGGCCATATTTTACACATGGATGCTTTAATGCAATGAGCCTGTGTAGTGTCATCTGGAATATTTTGTTACCTCTGGAAGTAGAATTTAGCACCTTGATGATATTAAAGTTCCCAGTCTCTTCAAGACTTAAGATGCTATTTGTCTGACATGAGAGCTTACCCAATAACAGTAAAACTCACCAGCAAGACTAACTGAATAAATCAGGAAAGGCTAGCCAGACAATATTCCTTAAATTCTAGATACCTGGGCATTAGACATGCAAGGGGGACAGCATAGCAACGAGCATGAGTAAACACTGCAGCCATCCAGGCTTGACTCCTCTCTTTGTCATGAGCCGGCTATGTGACCTACAGTGAGCTTTTAAACTTCTCTCTGATACATTTTTCTAAACCGTAATACACAAATTTAACAGCAGTGCCCGCCTGTGTTTGTGGTGAGCAATGAAGGAGTTTGTACCCATCTGGTGCTTAGAACAATGTCTTGCACATAATAAATGCCCACTTAGAGCTACAATCATTTAAATATTGGACTTTGAGCAATCAATTTGGAAAGGGACCTCAGTCTTTATTATTAAAGAGTTGTGGGACTTTAATCCTAAACTTGAGTTTCCTCTGGGACAATATGAAATAATAGTATAATTCTATAGTTTTTCTGGGAAGATTATATAGGAAACTTCATGGATTGGGGGTTTTATTCTTTGATATTAAATTAGGCATTTTTGTTTTTAATTTTTGGTAGCCGTATCCTCTTCATTCTCTCCCAGTCAAGCATCTGCAAAGGCTTACTGTGTGCGATGTGAGGGGATGAAACACAGAGACCAGAACTTAGAGGTCAGCTTTTAGGTGTTAGTGACACCTTTAGAAATTAATAACCATGTTTTTTATTTATTTTTGTTTTAAGATTCAGATGCTTGGCTCGGCACCTATAGCTCAACTGGCTAAGGCGCCAGCCACGTACACCTAAGGTGGCGGGTTCGAATCCCCAGCCCGGACCCGCCAAACAACAATGACGGCTGCAACCAAAAAATAGCCGGGCGTTGTGGCGGGCGCCT
>CAUYTI010057827.1:0-19845 GCA_963575145.1 Galago senegalensis
TGCCATGTGGCAATTTCGCCAGGATATGAGTTTTATATTACTTTTGTTAATTTTATAATGTTAAACTTTAATAATAACAAATAATTGTTGAGAACTGATTATCAAGAACTGCTTATCAAAGTTTGCATTGTTGTCAGGCCCTGCCTCCTGAGGCCCCACGCTCCCCCCCACAATGGTATCCCACTTTACTGATGTTAAAATTTAGTCATCTTACCCTAGACAGCAAAAGAGCTTCTATAGTCAGGGCAAGTAGGCTAAGAGGTAAAGGTTATGGCTGCTGGTTCTCTTTTATACCACCTGGGTAGTCCTACCTTGTTGTAAGCTAATGACATGAAAATTAGTCTCAAGGCTATTGCAAGTCATCTTTAAGATTCTATTTTATGTGTTATTAGGCTAGAGAGTCATTTATATCCTTTTGCAGTTGGTGCACTATGTTGTGATTGGTGGATTAGTGTGTTGCTTCCCTCCCACCAAGGTGTGAGGAACCATTTGGAGAAAAATTAAAGAGAGTGGCAACAAGAGGGGACTTGGGGGCCTCAGCTTGTCCTCCTTCCCCAGGAGAGCCATTCCTAACTAACTGCCTAACAGATATTCTATTTTTATAGCACTGAATGTGTTGCTATTTAAAGCTAGCTTGATCTAAGATATTAATACTTCAATAGAAACATCAGAAAATAGCAAAAACATCATTTGGTCTATGATTTAGGCTTTAAATGGAGAATTATATGTCAGATATAATGTGGTTTGTTTGTTTTATGGCTAGTTGGATGGTTAGTTTTTTGACTAATAAAAAGAATGGATATGGAAACCTGTAATAGAATAGTAAATCTCAGCTATGTACTTACAAAACTTAGCTGAGTGTTCAAGAGTCGAGATATCTTGTAAATATACAGTTGTGGAAGGTTTTTCTCCTCTTTTATTCACTTTTAAAATGGAATGATCTTCTGTGCCACCATGTTTATATCTATGTTCCAAGATTATTTTTCACCTTTTCACAGTAAATGTTTCAAAATTAATTTCTCTTTATGATCCAGCTAATTGAGAAACAGAACAAAACGTAGTCACTAATGTTTGAGAAATCCCTTTTGATCTGGGTAAATATCTCAAAGAGCAAGGAAATGATTTATGACTTGTTTTTTTAACCTCCCACCCCCACCCTACCTTGGGAATTAAAACCTACATTCTTTCCCTAGACCAGTAATCAAAGGGACAGAAAAATGTTCTTTGCTGTTTGTTTTCTGTTATTTTAAATATAGAGCAAAGGTCACAGGAGTTGTCACCTGAGACATACTCAGCCAATTACAGTTAAACAACATCAGCCTAAAGCTAAGATAGTGACACCAGCCCAACCACAGAAAATTCCCCTTTAAAAAGCCTTGTTTTTCTGCTTAAAGATAGTATGGTGGTCTTTAAGATGCTCTTCTGCTGTCCTCCTCATTTATAAGCAAATTAATAAACTTCTCTTTACTTTTCCTCAAACTACTTGTACATGCTCTTGATTCTGACTGATTCAGACTTGGGCCGAAAGCAAGAAACTTTGGATAACACTTATGCTCTGCCTTGAACTATTTTCTTTTAATTTATTTTTTAAATTTTTTGTCTGTCATTGCTATTAACTAAGTATGAGGTCATAAAGATATTTAAATTATAGGTATTGCAGAAGTTAGTTCCCATTAAAGTAAGATAAATACAGACCATTCCTTCCAGAATGCTCAAAGAAACATTATATGTTATATCAGCAACTTAATCTGGATGACATTTCAGTTATGAGGACTATTTTATAAATAGCAACACTGACTTTAGTGAAATTAAAGTATATATTTTCTTTGTTCATTGTCCTTCCCTAAATTTAGATTTTTAAAATGAAAATAAGGCTGTTGTGTTCATAAAAGAATCAGATATATTCATAGGTGGAAGTTCACATGCTTGAAGATGAAATTTAAATTGAAATGCTAAAGATGTAACAGTAGACATTTATTTTCATAAATTGTCTCTATTTTTAATTAAATAATTTTGCCTGCACAGAAATAAAGGCATATTTTTGTGCATAATTATTGTTTTTAAAGCTGATGCAAATTCAATTTTAATTGCATTAACTATTACCTACATTTATTAGAAGAACCCACTAATTACCCTATAAACAGGCATAAGAATTAGGTACTCACAAATGTGCATGCATATAAACCTATGTAGCACAGATTCAAATATATATTTAAAGGACCTTAAACTCTAAAATGTTATAATTGAAAGTTAGATTATAACATCTCTTCAGACAAAGAATTAGTTTACTTATGTTACAAATATATATATATATATATAGCATAACTGTATTTTGACCACATAACATCATCTTGTTAGGTAGGGAGTATGGGACGTTTGTCTCTCTTAGGGACAGAGGCTGGCACCCCCATCTTGGTGTTTCCTGGTGTACTTGATCCTAGTTAACATAATCAAAATTGAGTTTGCATTAAATTTGTCCTGGGAAAGAAGGACAAGAGTGGGTACCTTGCCTTGGTGTTGCCCCACCTTGATGCTGACCTAAGCAATTGCCATCCCTGAGAAAGGAGGTAAACCCTGCTAATCTTTTTCTTTTCTTTCTTTCTTTCTTTTTTTTTTGAGGCAGCATCTCATTTTGTCACTGTTGGTAGAGTGCCATGGTGTCACAGCTCACAGCAACCTCCAGCTCTTGGGCTTAGGCGGTTCTCTTGCCTCAGCCTCCCGAGTAGCTGGGACTACAGGTGCCTGCCACAACACCTGGCTGTTTTTTGTGGCAGTTTGATTGGGGCCAGGTTTGAACCCACCACCCTCAGTATATGGGGCCGGTGCCCTACTCACTGAGCCACAGGTGCTGCCCAACCCTGCTAATCTTAAATACAATGCAGGGAATTCCAGAGCCAGGCAGCCTAGGCCCAGTAGGATCTGGAAAGTGACCTTAAGTAACCTAAAGCTAATTATCACATCATCAAAGTGGTTTGATGGTGATGTTTGAACCAAAAGGGAGGACCAGTCTAGACAATATAAAACAGGACCGCAGACAATAACCAGAGTTAAGATGGGTGGGGGGTGCTATTAGTGGCAAATGTGTCTTGTTCCTGCTCTATAAACCTATCTTGCCTTTCCTCATTAAACTTTATTTTATGCTTATGTTTTGGTGGATCAAGTCATTCTTCACCCAAGAGCACACCAGGAACTGAGAACAGACTGCTAATCCAACAATCTTTTTTGGAGGAGCATTTCCTGAATTCTAATAGAATAGAAAGTAAATAGTTGTTTTAGTCTGTGCTCATGAATAGTGTTTCTCATTGAGGAAGCTGGTATCCCTTCAAGCAAATACTATACTATTTTTAAAGCAGGAATCTGTTGGGTTTTATCTCTTATTCCTTTTATATTTGTTTAATCCTTGCCAGTTGAAGGAAATTAGAAACATTTTACCCCATAATATGGCCTTTTGATATACTGGATTAAGTAAAAAAGGTTCAAGGTCTCTCTTGACCTTTCTCACCATCATGAGCTCTCCTCAAATCTTTGAAGTTTCTTTATTTGCATGAGATCCAGACCCAGGAAAATAATTGTCTTTTCTCTCCATGTTATCTCAATACCTATTTTAGGAAAGAAGAACAAGTATGAAACAATTCTGGGCATACAGATGATTCCAGTTGGGATTACAATGATCAGTCTCAGTGGTAGGACCAAGATCTTTATTCGTTATGCATAAAATCTGGTCTCCACATAGCCAGAAAAAGTCATTAATTATGGGACCCTGGTTAGTGTCACTCAAGCCTTGGAAGAAGATCTTGTCACTTTTGTTCAGCATCTTAAAGATGTCCTTGCCAAGCACCACACTGTATCTTGAGTTATGAGGAAAAGGTCATTTTGAGAAATAAATTATATATATATATATATATGTATAGCGTAACTGAATATAGGTGTATATATATATATATATGTATAGTGTAACTGAATTTTTTTTTTTTATTGTTTGGGATTCATTGAGGGTACAAAGAATTAGGTTACACTGACTGGATTTTTAGATAAAATCCTCTCTTATAATTATGTCCCACCACCAAAAGGTGTGCCATACATCATAACCTCGCATATCCCACCTTCCTCCTCTCTTCCCACTTGTGCATTCCCCAACCCCCCCTTGTATTAGCTAATCTACTGTCATCATATTAGAATTGAGTACATTGGATTCTTGATTCTCCTTTCTTGGGATGCTTTACTAAGAAGAATGTATTCCATCTCCATCCAGGTTAATACAAAAGATGTAATGTCTCCTTTTTTAATGGCTGAATAGTATTTCAGGGTATACATATACCACAGCTTGTTAATCCATTCTTGGCTTAGTGGGTATCCAGGCTATTTCCACATTTTGGTTATTGTTAACTGAGCTGTGATAAACAGTCTAGTGCAAATTTCCTTATGATAAAATGATTTATTTTTCTTCTGAGTAGATGCCTAGTAGGGATTGAAGGATCAAATAGGAGGTCTAATTGGATTTCATTGAGGATTCTCCATACATCCTTCCAAAAAGGTTGTATTACTTCATAGTCCTACCAGCAATGTAAAAGTTTTTCCTTCTCTTCACATCCATACCAGCATCTGCAGTTTTGAGACTTTGTGATATGGGACATTCTCACTGGTTTTAGGTGATATCTCAGGGTGGTTTTGATTTGCCTTTCTCTGATGATTAGGAATGATGAGCATTTTTTCATATGTTTGTTAGCCATTCTGCTATCTTTTTTAGAGAAGGTTCTATTCATGCTTAGTGATATATGGAATAGTTGGGTCTTCTTTTGTTGATTAATGTGAGTTCTCTATTGACCCTAGTTATCAAGCTTTTGTCCAATTCTTAATATGCAAATATATTTTTTTATTCTGATAGTTGTCTGTTTTCTTTGATTGTTGTTTCCTTTCATGTCCAGAAGCTTTTCAGTTTAATTAAGTACCATTTGTTTATTTTTGTTGTAGTTGCAATTGCCATGTAAGTCTTCTTCATAAAATCTTTCCCCAGTCTATTATCTTCAACTATTTTCCTCATACTTGCTTCAAGGAATTTTATTGTTTTAAGCCTTAGATTTAAATATTTTATCCATTGGAATCAATTTTTGTAAGTGGTTAGAGGTGTGGGTCCAATTTCGATCTTTCACATGTGGTTATCCAATTTTCCTAACACCATTTCTTGAATAGGGATTCTTTTCTTTTGTTCTTGTTTGAAAGTTAAAAAACCTCATGCTGAATGATAGTTGAATTCAGGAAGAGATAAAAGAAGAAATTATTAAATTCCTACAACATAACAACAATGAAGACACAAGTAAGTTGCAAGTGTGTACCTGTGGGATACAGCAAAAGCAGTCTTAGGAGGGAAATTTATCACATTAGATGCCTACACTTGAAAAACAGAAAGAGAGTTCATCAACAAACTCACCAACCAACTTATGGACCTGGAAAAAAAAACAGCAGAATAAATGAAATAACTGAAATTAAATCAGAGACTAATGAAATTGAAAAGAAAAGAATCATTCAGAAAGTTAACAAAACAAAAAGTAGGCTTTTGAAAAAAATAAATAAAATCAATAAACCTTTGGCCAGATTAACCAGAAACAGAAAAGTAAAATCTTTAACAATCTTAATCTTAAATGATAAAAGAGTAATAACAACAGATGCCATAGATATGATAGATCATCTCTGAATAATACAGGAAACTCTATGCCCCAAAATTTGACAATGTGGAGGAAATGCATCAATACCTGGAATCACACTCTCTCACAAGACTTAATCAGGAAGAAATAGACCTTTTGAACAGAACAATTTGAAGCACTGGGATCAAAGGAACAATAATATATTATATATATCTCAACAAAAAAATATCCTAGTCAAGATGTCTCCTCCCACAGCCATCAAGGTGCCTGGTATCCCTTGCTGGATTCACCACTCCCAAGAGAAGCTGTGAACCTCACTATTCATTGCTAAGGACCACAATCAAGACCCCTCTTATTCTTGTGAATCTTTAGAAGATCTCAAACTCCTATCCAAATAACAACCAGATAATTCATCATGAAACCTCTCTTCTTCTTATACATTTTCCTTTTGACTTTTGGCTTATAGTACTCTTTGGCTCCCACTGTTGAACATGTGGCCAATTTTACCAACCATACCTCTCATTAGATATGTACTAAATGTGATTGAACAAGTGAAAAGCTTTTACCACCTAGCATAGAGGATCTTATATGGATCAGAGTCCATTATCATGGATACAAAATCAATAGGACTCCCAAATTAGTTATAATATCATACAATATATCTGGCCAAAACAATCATCAGCTGGAACATGGACAGGCTCACTAAATAGAAATCAAACTAGTTCCCCCTTCCCTTTAGGACACAATAGTTCTATGAGAGGACAATCTTAAGTCTGCTTTGAGCACCTTGAGGGGTTCAGTCAATCTTTGTTTCTGGGCACTCTTAGTTAATCTTTATGTAATATTTGATCTCAGAGACTCAAACAATGAACCCAGAAACCACAAAGATCAGTGATAAGATCGATTTATTAGATAGACATGAATAGAAAACATGGAAGGCACCACAGCCTCTGACAAAGGGAAAGAGACCTAAGTGGAAAGTCCCCACATGTTTGTTTGTTTTTTGACTAGGGGTTTTATACTGTTCTGTAAATAGGGAGATCTTAGGTACTACATTTGGCCAGGACTTGGCAGACTTTAATGTTGAATAATGGCTGAGTGTATTAACAAATGAATGTAGTTCTTCCAAGCTGTGGGGCAGTAGGCAGGAAGTCCAGATGAGGCCCAGCTTACTTGAAATACTGAAAAACTTCTTTTCTCCTGTCTTGTATTCAGAGAGTATAGTATGAAAGGAAAAAGTCTACTTAGGCTTAGAAATGGACTCTTATCCAGCCATGAATGGGAGGGAATGCTGCATCATTACAGTGCCCCAATATAGCACATACTATTTTCAAAGGCCTCCTTTGGTTTGCTGGCATCCCTTTGTTGGAAAGGTCTGTTCTAATTTCTCCATCATGATGCAAGTCATTCTTAATGCTATTGAGGCCTTGAAATGGTCTCTAGGCTTGCAGATGTGGTATTCCAAAACAGAAGAGCACTTGACTTGTTAACAGCTGAAATGAATTATACTTGCACACTCTTCAGTGAGTTTTGTTGCTTTTAGATTAACACCATTGGCCAGGTGGTAAAAAATTTGAACATCTTTAAGCGGAATATTAAAATAATTCAATATCTTAAAGAATAAAGCCATGAAGTATCATGGTTAATCTGTAAACAGTCAAAGAAGCCAAAACATAGCCTCTGTACCAATTGGCCTCAAATGGTCAAGACTTAATCAATGACTTACAGCTTCACTATTTTTTCTCCAATTTAGGACTATCCAGAGAAAGCCAAATATGCTCCCCTAAAAAAATAAAATAGGTTATTTTACAGCTGGTTATTAACTGCTACCTCCAGCTTTCCCACAATAACAGCTTCTGGTCAGGGCATACCTGAAACCTTCTTTTTGTTCCATTAAAAGCTTCTCCACTCCTCTGTCTACTTTTAACTCTTTGTTCTATACAAATGGTAGTGATTTGATGTTTTTGCAAGCTCTAAATAAACAATCTTTGTTCTCATTTGGGTGTTCTCTGATTACAAAAGGAGCTGAAACTTTTATAAGAAGCAAGATGAGAAGTTAACTTTTAGACTTAATTAGGTGTTATATGAAGACCTCCATTTAGATCTGTCCAATAGGCAATTTGATATTTAAGATACTATTTCTGAAAAAGAAAATTGAAAATTGCTGCATCCTTCCAATTGACAATATTCAGTAAGCTAAGGAAAAAATGATAAACAAAGTAAAAACTAACAAAAAGGTATAATATTGTCCAATGGGTTGGTAAAAAGGTAACATTGTTAAATACAAAATTTGCTGGGCTATTAAGGAGTTGATTTTATTCAGGCTGTTTCAATAGAGAGAAATTTTCATTAATTTGGAATATATTAAAAAAAGGAATGGGGCTTTAGGTTTTATAAAGGCAACTAAATAATGAAGTTACCCATGAGTGTTATGGAGACATGAAAAAGGATGGAGACTAGTCTTATATAGAAATATTCTAGGGCATAGTGATTCTTCTTGATCAGTCCTTTTTATCAGTGCTAATGGGTGGAGACAGTCTTATCAGTTTCTGTTTTGCAGAAGTATGTAGCTCAGATAAAATTCAACATTTCCAGCATCAATATTGAATGCTGTTAGGGAAATATAATTAAAAATAAAATCCCTTCCTAGCCCAGTAAACTTCTCCACAAAAGTAGAAGGGAAAGGAAATAGTTTAATTATTCAATAAGCATTAATTCAGAATGTGATTCATCCCATGGGCAATCTGCTATGAGATTGTACAAACAGAAAGGAATCTCTCTTTTGCAGCCTAGCAGATGCAATCAACACATAACATACATGGTCTCAGGATAAACAATAACTCATCCTCAAGTTAGATGTCTTGACAACACTACTAGTCATAGATAGCTCATCCTAACATAAATTGGTAATGAGATGGAATATCTATGTTAAGCAATTGGCTTAATTAATAGGAAAAATGAATAGGTCATACCCCTGACAGGATGTGGATCTAGAGTGATTATGTCCTTACAAAACTTAGAGGTAGGGGAGCTATTTTCCCTGATAATTACACTTCAAAGAGATGTAGTCCTTAGTCAGAAAACTGGCAAGAAGTTTATTTAACTTTTAAAAATATATATATACATTTTAAAGAGATCTGGAAAGAATATTTACACATTTTCTCAATAAAATGATTCAAAAAAAGGATTGAGAATGAGTTTCTTCCCTTCTTGTTAACAAGGTGAATTTTTTCTTTTCTTGTTTGATTTGTACTTACTCTTACAATACTTACTTATGCCTCACTACCCATGCATCTTTGGGCTAATTTCCTAGCCTCTAAACCCAGTTTGTTCATTTCTTCATTAGGGCGATGAGTCTCAGAAACAGTATCCTAAAATGAAACCTGAGAAGCAAAAGTTTTCCTCTGATCTTCCCTTGTCCGCCTGCTTGCCAGCTCAGTCCTATTCTTCCCTGAGGCTAGCCATAAACACTAGAACTTGAACCCTTCTTCCCCAAGGAGAGTCAAAAATCCAGAACCACTTTCCCAGAAATACAGCCATAGAATCTAAAATTATTCTAGGTTAAACTGGCCATAAAATAATTATCTGACCTGCTTTGTTTGACTGTTGGCTGTATGACAGCCTCATTCCAGAAAGGCCTATTCCCCACACCAAGAAGGAATGAATGAGTGCTTGCAGAGGCCGGCAGAATCTATGTAGATCTTGCTGATTTTCTGTGCTCATACTTATATATGGCTGTCCATGCTTCACTGAACCTAAGCCTAAAACCAGACAATTTCCCCTGTTTCTTTGGGTTTCCACTCTGAAGGCTCCTATATATACATGTTTAAATAAACTTTTCTCTTCTTTATCTCCTTTATTGGATTTGATTTTTCAGCACAATTTCTAAGGTTAAAAGGAATGTTTTCTTTTGCCTGAATCTGTTCTACTGTATTTTGGGGAAGATAAACTGAAATTGCACATGAAAAATTTAACATCATGCTAAGTGTATAAAAAATTCTGAGTAAAATCTCATTAATAATGAGTATAGTAATTAAATCATACATATATGAATTCATAAGTGACAGTGTTATTCACAAAGTCAAAACTAAGCATGTTAAAACAAGAAAGTAAACAAGTCTATGATAAATATTTTTTTTCTCCAATCAGGAAAGAACATAGCTGCAATGAATAGTGACTCAGATTAAGCAAATAACTTTTCTGGATTCTGTTTCTGAAGACACTATGTAAATGTACTTGGCTTAAAATTTTTTCAAATTGGTAGAAATTGAACAATTTTAACAGAGGAGTAGAGAAAATTGATACAAATCTATCAGAAAAGGGAGGAGTTTTCATGGTTTGAAAAATGGAGCATCTTTATACATTGAAAATGAGTCATTAAATAGGATCCCAAATTTTAATTCTTTTAAAGTAAAGTTGTACTTTAACACACCCTTGTAACTGTTAAAAACAAGTGCATTCCAGGCAACCATTTGAAAAATAACACTTTTCATATCCAGGAGATCTATTTTTCTGAAGCTAAAATGAGGCAAGAAATGGGCAGGAATAGGCAGAAAAAATTATTTATGGAAATGAAATACATATTTGAGTACATCACACATTAATATAAGAAACATATAGGCAATAGTCTAAATACAACAACCATTATTCTATGGGGTTTTGAGATGGATGTTGGTTTTGAGTGAGTGAGGTAGTAAGAGACAGAGGAAGAAACATGAATCTGGTCAAAAAAATGCATCATTGAGAATTAAAATTCAAACAAAATTCTTCATGGTATAGGAGATACTTAGGCCTGCAACACAAAATGACTTGTCTTTCAAGTTATACAAAACAAAGCAATTCAGACAAAATAAGGGCTTTCTAACTAATTAAAAGCAAAACTTGTTATCTTCTTTAAATGTCCTTAAAATTTTAATTGGAAACTTCGAGTCTTCCAGCATCTGTTAGATGTTATACCAAATATATCAAGATGAGAGTTGCTTTAACCTTTCTTCTTACTCATTGTAATGTCTTCAAACACAATGGCACACATATTCTCTGAATTTCTTCATATAAAATAAGCTCCCAATTAAAAGTAAAGATCTTTCTTAACTTTCTGTGACTCCTCCTGCATATGGTGACAATTGTTTTAAATTAATTATATTATATTTTCAGAATAATGAGGAAAAAATTCACAATTTTTCTTTAGAAAAATTAGTCTGTTTCAGATTTTATTTTTATATGTGAAAAATAAGCAAAAATTATAAAAATTTTTATTCCCTGAATTGTTTAAAACTTAGCAATAAGTAGATGTAATTTAATTACATCTAATTAGTAATTAGATAATATGATCATTTATTTGCTTTTGTGTTTAAATGTATTTAATATTGAATTATCAATAAAAATATGATTTACTTGGTAAAAGTCTTACTTCTTTCTGATATTTAATGTGTAATCAATGTATCCATCCTTAAATGATAATTTTTAAAATCCAAGAGATAATAATTATTACTTCATCGTTATTTAAAAAAATAGACTAGTACCCTAGTGTCAACGGCACTGACTAGCTTTTTAAATTTGATAATGCTTCCCCCTCCCTAAAATGAAACATAAACTAATTGCCAATTACTCTCTTGCTATCATATTCAATTCCTTAAATTTCTCATCTAGAAATAAAAGGATTTTGTTTTAGGAACTATTAGAGAAAAATGGAGGAAACCTTTTTACCATTGTTCATTTAATTGACACACAGCATAAACTATTATATCACTCTCTATTCTTCTGTAGAGATATGAAACAAAGTACTCAGAATGGCTCTACTGAGACTAATGGACACTTTCCCTTCATTTTCAGAATGCTCACTGAAAAATCAACTCATGAAAGATAGATTAATTAATGAAAAGGCATATAACCTTATTTAAGGTGTATGCAGGAAGAATCACAGAATGATTGCTCATCCCACCCCTCAACAGGGTTCAGAAGCTCATATACTGAAGCTTACATACCTGGCAAAATAGGGTCACAGGGAAGGGGAATAGGTATTTTCTGAGACCCAGTAAAGAATTACTAGAGAGAATGAATGGCTAAGGGGACAGAATATGTCAATTACTGTTTGCCAATTCCTCTCTTTTATAGTTAGAAGGTCTGTCCAAGTGTGTTTGCATTCTTAGTCTTACAGTCACACCAAAAAAAAAAAAAGAATTATTCCTCTTGAGGGATCTAGATTTTAGGCAGATAAACACCATGCTTTGCAAATGACTAGGAAGGGGCAGTCAGATAGACTGTAAGACTTTTTAGGTTAAAATGTCCTATTTTGGGGTTTCTGAGTCCATGTAGTTCTTCAACTTTACAGCACCCTAAATTCTTTTGCTATTAGTTTTTTTCTATCCTTAAATTGATGGTGTCTGTTCACAATTTCATGTATACCATTATATTCAATATTACATTGAACTATCACTTAAAAATATAAGAAAAAAATAAAGTGATTTATTTAAGTCTGAATGATTTTAAAAGATTTTCTATGAAAATATTTTATAGATTTTGTTTGTTTAAGAAAAGACTTTGTGAATTAACTGTGCAAATGAGGATGGCAAAAGATAGAAAATGTTGTGTGAAAATCTAAAAGGAGTATGCACTCATCTTGATTCATAAGTCTTTATGCAACTGCCCATTATAAAATTAATGAAGGATCATAATTTGGGTGTAATGGGAAATGGCCTGAAAAGAATAAAAATATTTTCCATCTCTTTAAAACTTCCTCTACTCTTTTTGGAATTTAAAACCTACATCTCTGCCTCAGGCAAGGGATCAGGAGGGATATGGGAGTACCCTTTTCTTCAGAATTAAAATTTACATACTTGTCTCTGGGCAGTGGTCAAGAGAGATAGAGGAGTGTCCTTTGTTCTTTGTACCACAGGAGGTGGCAATGAGAGGAGTCTTTAAAATCAAAGGCAAAAGAAGTTGTATATGGCATTTACCATACTTGATAAATTACTTCCCATGGGGACATGGGATAACAATTTTGAAATTGCTATGCACGTCTACTGGAATATAGCAGTTATGTAAATGGATGCCAGATAATGGGAGCCTGGTTTCTCACTGTACAAGTGGGAAATTGTGGGTAAACAATGAAAAGAGGCTAAAACAATCCATATGGTACTAGCTTAGACTTGTAGACATCAATATTAGCTCACATCTGGCTTATTAAAAAGATGCTTATATTAAAAATATTCATAGATATGTGCATACAGATGTACTTTTTTGTTCTATATTCTGAGAAGATTTAAAAACAATAACTCCCCAGTAGCATTGAGCACACCTAGCACCCACATCATCGTTCTAATGCTATTCAGCAATAAAGGGAATTGGGGATCTTTTGGGGAAAATGGCTGATTTCTAATTCTGAGGCAGGAAATATACAAGATGAGCCTGGACTCTGAAAGAAGGATACAAACAAAACAAAACAAAGCAAAAAAAAAAAAAAAAAAAACCACAACAGCGGCAGCATATCAAAGGGATACTTCACAATGGCAAAAGCTGGTGAAAATATCTAGCAACAAGATAAAATTATATTAACAGGAATTAAAAAATAAAATATCCATGAGCTTATATAACCACAATAGATGATTTAATAAATAAATAAATAATGGAGAAAGGACTAATGTTACTTGCAAAACTATGAATAATTTATGCACATAGTCAAAAAGAAGGTGAAGCATACCCTATCCTCACTCCTTAAGTGTGTGTTGTGTGTAAGAACACATTTCTAAAGAGTACAATAGAAAAGAGAGGTGGGAAGAGCAACTTTACAGCAGAGAAATCTGACAAACACCATCTCAGGTGATCAAGTCAACTTCATTATCGATAACTTGTGTTGATATGATGTGATCTGCTGGCTCTGTCATCTTCATCCCCCAAACCTACAACCCAGTCTCAGTATGAGAAATATATTGGATAAATCCCAACCAAAAACATTCTATATTTAATATAGCAGTCTGGTACTCCTTAGACTATCACAGTCTTAAAAAACAAGGATAGTATGGAGAACCATCTCAGCCAAGAAAAGATTAAGTAGATATGACTACTAAATACAATGCAATATTCTATAATAGAAAAGGCATATTACATAAAAGTGAGAAAATCTGAATAAAATATGTTAGTTAATAACAATATGTCAATCTCTCTCTCATATATAAATATATATATATATATATTTTTTTTTTTTTTTGAGATAGAGTCTAACTCTGTTCCCCCAGTCTGAAGTGCCGTAACATCATAACTTACATCAACCTCAAACTCCTGGGTTCAAGTGATCCTCATGCCTTAGGTTCCCAAGTAGCTGGGACTATAGGCATGTGCTTCCATCCACTGATAATTTTTTGTTTGTTTGTTTTTAGTTGAGGCAGGGTCTCACTCTTGCCCAGACTGGTCTCTAACTCCTGAGCTTAAGTAATCCACTTGCCTTGGCCTCCCTGAGTTCTGGGATTACAGGCATGAGTCACTGCACATGTCCTATATATGGAAACATATATTTAAGTTGGATTGACAAAAATATTTTTGTCCACCAATATCCCTAACTGATGACAGCTGTTTCTCCCAGGAAGTGAAAAACAAAGACAGGAAATAGAAGTGTGCAGAGAAGTGAATAGAATCAAAACCTATATTCCACTATCAATAGAATTCCTATATATAATGGATAATAATTAATATAACATACTTAACTATTAAATAACTGATTTAATAAAAATGATTTAAAATAAATGGACACAAATTAGAAAGTGCTAAAACACATACAATTTAAATATATATTATATTTAATATATGTAATTAAATATATATTATCTATTCTAACTGAAGTTCTCTTTAAAGAATATTGGTCATTATTTCCTAACTTACAAAAACTTATTTTTCAGTAAATGTTGTAAGCATTATTTAAACATAATACTAAAACATTCTAAAATGGATCAGTTAGGATAGACAGGGTAGAATAGCTGAAACATTTTCAAAGTCAAGGAAAACAGAGGTAAACTTATATTTATATAGTTTAGAATATTGTAAATCTACCTTATAAACAGCTAGATTTTACAATAGAATTTTCAAACAATAGAAAATTCAATTAAAACAGAAATATCACAAGGATAACCCCTTAAGCCCACAAAATTTTTGTAGGAAACTTCTAGTATCACAAAATATTGTAAAAATAGTTATTTAAAAATTGCTGCTCAAATATAAACTACATCAACACACATAATGTATTTATAAGCCACCATTGCATAAGTATACAACAAAAATTACATAAATGAAGAATGTGTCTGATCCAAGGATCTGGATAGCTCTTAAATATATCAAACAATTAAAATACATAGAATAATTAAAATATATCAGAAAGAACTACAATATGTTTTACTTTGTTTTACATTGTGTACAAGATGATATAAAGCAAAATACAATATAAAGAACAAATTGTAAGGAATCATATATTTAAAAACCACTATTAATGTTCTAGGGAATTCTGACAAATAATGTACTTTGATTTTCCATGAGAAATTTTATGATCAAAAAATACATAAGAGAAGAATTGCAATAGCCAATAGCATATGACAAAAAATTCCACATTATCCTTGATCAAAACACATTATAGTTTGCATGAAATAACATTGATTGTTCTGATATACATGATAGCACAGATTAAAGGACATTTTTATCTTGCCAAATGGAGAAAAGCTTTTAGAAAAAAATCCAGTGTTCACAAAGGTATAATAAACTGTCCAGTTTTATAGCCCAGTTATAACAAAGAAAAGCACTATAAATTGTCTGTAGTGCAGTTTTACAACTTTTATCAAGATCTCAGGTGAAATACAGGTCCATTGACAGATGAATTCTAGATATTTGAATGATGAAAAAGAAAAGATCCAAGTAATTATTCCTATGAAAGAATGCTCATTCCAGTGCTACTCTTAATGACAAAAAATATAAGAAATAATTAAACAAAGTACTTAGTTATAGTATAAAATAGTATAGGTATAAAAACGTCTAGTAATGGAGGAATGTTTATTTAAACCAAAATTTAATATATCCATGCAATTTAATGTTAAAATCATTGTTTAAAATGGAAGCATTTGCTTAGAATAATAAAAAATATGTTAAAAATTTTACTATGTTAAAATTACCATAATTATAATAAAATTTAAAGAATTTTTGGATCCAGCAATCCCTCTACTGGATATTTACCCAAAGGAAAAGAAGTCATTTTATTAAAAAGAAAACTGTACTCGTGTGTTTCTTGCAGCACAATACACAACTGCAAACATGTGAATCAACCCGAATGTCCATCGATTCATGAGTGGAGTAGCAAAATGTATGTGTGTCCTACAGAATACGATTCAGCCATGGAGAAGGATGAATTAAACCCTTTTGCAACATCTTGGATGAATTAGAGATCATTATCTTTAGTAAAGTATCTAAAGAATGAAAAAACATACACCACATGCTCTCACTATCAAAGAGGAACTAGCGGATGTGCACAGGTGGCCCAGAGGGAAGTAAAACTCAGTGAAAATCAAGCAGAGAGGAGGAGGAGGGGGGGGATGGCCAAAAACCCACCTAATGGGTACAATAAACACACACCAAAAGCCCTGATTTAAGGTATATATGTAACAAAACATTTGTACTTCCTTAATATTTTAAACTAACAAAAAGTTTTCCTCACCAAGAAAAAGAAAATTTTACGAATTAGCTGACTAATGTTTTTGATAAAAGAATGTGAAATAATGTTTTATGAAATGAAATATTGATTATAAATGATGAAAAATTTAAATAAGTTTCAAACCTAGGCTAGATCATCTAAATATAGAACACATATATACATAAAATAAGTATATGTAATTTATAAATAAATGTATAAAAGTATATGCATCTTATAATAAATATATAAAATGTATTTTTTATATGAAAATATAAAAGATAGATGTGTTGAGCAGTCTTATTTATAGTGGATTTCTTTAAGTAGCTAAGGCATAGTTGATCAAATTTCCCTGTTGTGTTTTTATGCATTTTGAACTTTTCTATCTTTTAAATTTGCTTACAGTAAATATTTACCATTTTTATTATCTCAAAAATAAACAGCATTTTCTAATAAAGTGTTTTAATCTTTTTTCTTTGAATTGTATTTACCAAATGTGAGATGAAAAAAAGACAACTAGAAAGATAAATTTTAAATCTTTATCTTCTTTTCCCCCATAATCTTCAAATATTTTGACACAATTCCCAGGTGTTTGCTAAAGCAGTTCTGAAGAGAGAAATATAGTAGATCAGATCCTTGACATAACAATGATCTCAGTGAACTGCCTGGATCCTCCAATTTCCCTACAGAAGAAAAGAAAGTTGTACTTAGATTAATTTCATGTAAGAATAATCTATTTATATTTCAAATTAAAAAAATACATAAATACGTCTCCTCAGCTTCCAATATCCTTCTAAATATTGCCTAGAACAGGAGCCTAATATTTGGCCAGTTTCCAGGATATTCATTTCTACCTAGTGAAATTTCTAGTGAAGAGTGTATTGCAGATAAGATTGCAGATAATTATAGTACCTTATCCCATGTCAGTGTGTACAAGGGAGTCATGCCATTTCACAAAAAGTATACTTTCGTGATCTTTACACATGATAACTCAGTATTTATGTTACATTTATTAACATATTTTATTCCTCAAAGATTAATATGAAACTACTTTTTACAAGCAAAACAAACTCATGTTTTTAGTTAATACACAGAGTTCTCAGTTGAAGAGGAAGGAATCAAAGGCAATGTAAAAAAGAGATTTAGTAAATGACATACATTGCTCATAGAAAGGCAATGAGGTCTTAAAAAAAAAACAAAAAAAAACGTCTATTGGCTATATATTCAAGGACAGCCATACCAGTCATTTACGAACAAAGCTACAAGGCTAGGCTCAGCACTCATAGCTCAATGGTTACGCCACCAGCCACATGCATTGGGGCTGGTGAGTTCAAACCCAGCCTGGGCCTGCTAAACTATGATAACAGCAACCAAAAATAGCCGCGTGTTGTGGTGGATCCCTGTAGTCCCAGCTACTCAGGAGGCTGAGGCAAGAGAATCACTTAAGCCCAGCAGCTGGAGGTTTCTGTGAGCTGTGATGTCACGGTACTCTACTGAGGGCAACATAGTAAGACTCTGTCTCTAAAAAAAAGAGAAAGAAAGAAAGAAAAAAGAACAAGGCTAAAAGTAACTGCTGTTTCCCTGCTTCCACCAAAACCAATTAAGGTAGAAACAGGAAGCTTGCTAAATCAGAGCCCCATTGCCATACTTGTCAGCTTTAGAAACACACTGTCTTCAATATCTACTCTATGGTAAAATGGAATACTAGTGGTATAGAAATAACTAACAATCACTTCTTGCCAGATTTAAATAAATATATATGTAAAGGGATAATGCATAAGAACCATAATAAAGTGCACTGGAATAATGCAATTATGTTGCTCTTATGTGTGCATAACTGTATTATTCCTCTATGTAATATATACATAACTCATTTGTACCATTAATCAAAAGCATAATTTTATTCCTTTCCAAAGACTCTTAAATGAATATGGTCTATTATATGCAAATAAAAGGATTGTTTAAATAGTATATACGGACTGTCGAGAGTAAAACAAATTAAGCTTTCTAAGTCAAATCAAAAGTTAAAAGCTCAACCAGGCATAGTAGCCCAAGCCTATAATCCCAGCACTTTGGGAGGCTAATGCAGGAGGATTGCTTGAAACGAGGAGGAGTTCAAAACCAACCTGAACAAGGGTGAGATTCCAGCTCCAAAAATTAGAAAGAATTGGCTAGTCGCAGTGGTACTTGCTTGAGGTCTCAGCTACTTGAGTAGAGGAGGTAGAAGGACTGCTAGGAGTTAGAGGTTTCAGGGAGATATTATCATGTCACTGCATTCCAGCCTCATAAACAGAGCGAGACCCTGTCTCAAACAAACAAACAAACAAAAAAACAAAAATTAATGAGTGGCACCTGTGGCTCAAAGGAGTAGGGCACTGGCCCCATGTGCTGGAGGTGGCAGGTTCAAACCCAGTCCCGGCCGAAAACTGCAAAAAAAAAAAAAAAAAATTAAAACTACAATTACCTTCAAATTAACTTAATTTTATCTAAGTTTAATTTATTAGATTATATAAAAATGAATAGAGATTAAAATTTTTTATTTGTCATTCTTCAAAGCAAAAATCTACTCTAAAATCAATTTCTGAGCTGCATAATTTGGATAACAGTATATATATATATATATATATATATATTTAAAGTAATCTAATTTTACTGACAACAATATTGAGGCTTACTATAGAATTTTGAGATTTTTCCTATCACCAGGTAATAATTAAAATACAGTTTTATGAAGAAAGAATAGGAAAATCACTTGAAGTTATCAGCGTGGGAAAGACTTTATGAAGAAGACTTCCATGACAACTGCAACAGCAACAACAATAAACAAATTGGACTTAATTAAACTCAAAATCTTCTGTACAGCTAAGGAGACAACAATCAAAGCAAATAGACAACCTACACAATGGGAACAGATATTTGCATATTTTGAATCAGACAAAAGCTTGATAACTAGGATCTACAGAGAACTCAAATTAATCCACATGAAAAAAGCCAGCATCCCATATATCAATGGGCAAGAGAGATGAATAGAACCTTCTCTAAAGAAGACATATGAAAGGCTAACGAACATATGAACAAAATTTATTATCCCTAATTATTAGATAAATGCAAATAAAAACCACCCTGAGATATTATCTAACCCCAGAGACAATGGCCCACATCACAAAATGTCAAAACTGCAGATGCTGGCATGGATATGGAGAGAAAGGAACACTCTTACACTGCTGATGGGTCTGGAAACTAATACAATCTTTTTGGAAGGAAGTATAGAGAACCCTCAAAGAACTCAAGCTAGACCTCCCATTTGATCCTGCAATCCCATTACTAAGCATCTACCCAGAAGGAAAAAAATCCTTTTATCATAAGGATACTTGCACTAGACTGTTTATTGCAGCTCAATTTACAATTGCCAAAATGTGGAAACAGTCTAAATGCCTACCAACCAATGGATTAACAAGCTGTGGCATATGTATACCATGGAATACTATTCAGCCATTAAAAAGATGGAGACTTTACATCCTTTGTATTAACCTGGATGGAAGT
>CAUYTI010057828.1:0-10639 GCA_963575145.1 Galago senegalensis
CCTGTGGTCCCAGCTACTTGGGAGGTGGAGGCAGGAGACTCGCTTGAGCCCAGGAGTTGGAGGTTGCTGTGAGCTGTAATGCCACGGCACTCTACCCAGGGGGACAGCTTGAGGCTCTGTCTCAAAAAAAAAAAAAAAATAGTAACTCTTCTTAGTGAGATTTCAGTATCTGGAGTATTTAAAATAATAATAGCTTATTTTATTTTTGTGACACTTTACTCAAGCCATGTATACATCCTTGTCAACCACAAATTATTCAATGTGTGTTATCACAATGCTTACAATAACTCATTGAGATAAATTGTGTATATATACATACACAGATATACACACAAAAATATATAATATTAAGGATTTTGCTGGTCATACATATTCTGTTAAACTTGTTGATCCTTTTTAAGGACTCTGATCCTTTGACCCCTTAATTTTTTTCTTGTTTATTATGGCTGTTGGATTATTACAGCTATAGTCAGTATCTAATCTCAATAATGTATAAGCTCATGCAACATAATTGTTGCACTCACCAAAACTACTTAATATGGTCAGGCAGCAAGCAAATTCTTACAGCAACTCTGCAAGACAAAGGAACTGAGATTCGGAGAGGTGGTAACCATCTGAGCCAGAATTGGCTCTGACTCCAAGCCTGTATTCTTTTCACTACACTACTCTGCTTCTCAATTGAAAGGTCTATTAGGAAATCGAATCTTTTAAAAGATTGAATAATTTAGATAATCATAATTTCTCCTAATATCCCAACTTCTACCCCTTCATTCAAGGCCAAAAAATTATGTTGTTCCCTGTTTAGTAAGACAGAAGTAGGAGGAGAGAAATGTGTTCAAAGAGTGACACTTGAGCATGTAGTAAATTTGGGGGTTCTGGTGGCTCTAGGCTTGTTCATATGGCATCTGTCCTCACAGGCTTTTTCAAGCCCTGAGGTCCTTCTGTCCTTTTGAAAAAAACAGGGAGAACATTTGTTTCCTTGTCTAAAAGGCCCTAAACAGCCTTAAGGATATGCCCTCATGGTAGTATGGCTGTTGTGGTGTGCCACCAAGTAGCTGGGAGCTACCCAAGATGCCCTGCAGGGGGCCAGCATTTCATGTGTAAAATGGCTCCTTTCCCACAAGTATCTGACATCCAACCATCGTGAGCATTTTTGACAAATTATAGAGCTGTTCATATAAGAAGTGAGGATCTTTTCCTTCAGATCTTGGTTCAGTAGCTCCTCCTTGCCCTCCTGTTTCCTTCAAACAGAGGGCATTTCCTGCAGGGTTTCCTGCAGAGGGGGTCCTATGTGGACAGGTGCAAACAGTAAGACACTGTGAGAGGGTGAGTCGAGAGCAATAAGGCTGTGTGGCCGAGTGGAAGGACTACTGAGCCATAATATCCCTCTTTGTCACTCCCTCAAGCAGCAGGGAGCAAAGAGGTGACCAGCTCACCTGCAGCTCACCTGCAGGAGCAAGTGAGGAAGAGTTCCAGCATTGGTAGGAGTGTTTCTGCTGCCATCCTGGCCCCTGAACAGGGGTGCATGGCTGGAATGCACAGGGAGTAGTGGGGACAAGGCAAAGACTGTTTTGGGACTGGCCTTGCTCCCAGCTACTTGGTGGCACACTATAACAGCCATACTACCATGAGGGCATATCCTCAATGTCTTTCTGGGAGTTCCAGCACCAGGCAAGCATGGCCCCCTGAGAGGCAGGAACATAGCTTCTCCAGAGTGAAGAAGGAAAATGAGCAGTAGTGACAGACCTTGACTTCTGTCTGAAATGGAAAGATAGGTGCCCCACCCTCCTGAAGTCTGCATAGCACCTGGAAGCTCTGGAGATGGTCTCTTCCATTCCTCTGGTGGTGTACACCTGTTCCTCCCATGGAGCATCATGGAACTTCAGCTGCCTTGGTCCATTTTTGTTCCAAGTTTATAAACTGCCCTTTAGTTCCTTAGAAGTAAGTAGTATCTCTTCCTGTATCAGCTCATCCCTCTAGTTTATTTTCTACCTCTTAAAAGGGGGTACCTGGCACTGTCAACTGCAGAGCTGGTCCTTCATACATTCCGGAACAACAGGTGTCTCCTGGGATGGTGCAAGCAAACAAAGATAGGAAGTCACCCAACCCAGATGTATAATAGCCACCTAGGAGACTTGTGAGAATTAAATGAATGCACGCGAGGCACGGTGTGGTGTGATTAGGGATTTGATTAAGGGAGCTGCTGTCAGCGCTACTATTCCTCTGGCATTTACCTCTCTGCACTCTACTTAATCTACTGATTTGTTCCTCCCTCTTGTCCTTGGCTGGTTGCCCTCTTCATGCCTGCCACTAGACCTATGCCCCTGACTGCCTGGGATTACCAGAGAGTTTTACAACTCTGCTTACCCTCTTTTTTGCTTGACTCCAGGGCTAGGAGCAGCCAAGCTGATTATTCTGGGTCCTAACACTTGTGGTGCAGTTGTCACACCACTTCCCTGACCCTGATCTTGCTCTTAGAGACTAGGCACTCGTAGGAGTTAGGGGCAGGGTGGCGTCAGGGCTGAACCCCATTTGCACAGACACATTTTATGTTCTCTTAATAACCTTATTCTCCAGGCAAATACTTCTTTTTCCATCCCTCAGTAGTTCACCCTTGGGTTCATACACAAGGATCTCACAGTATCTCCTTGTATGTGAAAATATGGCCTGAAATCTTGGCCTAGCTAGAGGCGGGAAAGTCCCTATGTAGTAACTCCTCCTGGCCCTTCGCTGCCACCTGGCTGCTTGTCTCCAGAAAGTAGAAGGGAGGCCAGTGCCGGAGAAGGGGGAATAGTGGGGTCCTGGCTGGCTCATCCCTGAGCAGCGGGAAGCCCTAGCCTGAGGTTGGAAGGTGTGTTTGGGGCTAAATATGGTCCCTCCCTGAGAAACCCAAAGGCGAACGCACGCAGATCAGTGTGATGTGGAGGATCACTGGGGCTCTAGCATTTGTGCCCCAGTGTCCCAGTTCTGTGTCAGGGCCCACTGTTTCCCAGGATAGGAAGCATTGTGGGGACGGCTGCGGGCGGGCGCAAACGTCATGCAGAGAGGACAATGTCTGGGATAGCTACTTTCATTTCCTCCAAGAGCAGGGATGCAGAAAGCGCAGGGCAGAAAGAGGAGCCCCAGAAACTGAGCTGGCTGGGGAGGCAAAGCGCAAAAACTCAGGTGCTAGTGAACGGGGCTGGGGATGACCAGCCAGTTTGCGCTGGGCCGGACCCTGAGGGCGGTCAGGTGCAACGGGGCGGAGGCTGCCGTCCTGGGGCCGCGGGGCCAGGGCGGGCCGGCCGGCGGGGCATTTAAAACCCGCTGACAGCCGGTCAGGAACACGCGCCCGGCTCTGTGCCCTCCTCCGTCGACTCAGCTTCGGGTACCGGTCGGGCAGGATGCGGTCTTCCCTGGCACCGGGTGTCTGGTTCCTCCGCACCTTCTCCCGGGACAGCTGGTGAGCCAGGCTGGGGGAGGGAGGCGCGCCAGCCGAGCAGCTCCCGGCTGGCCAGGACCGCCGGGGTAGCCTGGGGAGACAGACTAGGTTGGCCCCAGCGTCGCCTCGAGGGTTTGTCAGCATCTAGTCCCCCGCTCCTTCAGATTTACAGATACTCCCTGCCTAACTCCGCGGTACCCCCGAACTTTGTGACGCTGGCTCTGTGACACTGCTGAAGAGTAGGCTGCCTGGAAGGGTCCCCATCATTTCCTGTTTGCCAATCTCCCCACTATACACACACACACACCCTGGGGTACCTTAAAAGCACCTCACTTTCCTGGCATTGAGTACCTGGGGGACCTGGACTTGCAGGCTGGGGAACAGAAGGTGGGGGGTGGAGGGGGCAGGATAAAAGGTGGCCATCAGGGGACATGAATGTCCTTTTTAGTCTCTTTTACTCCTTGGATAACACCAAGGTCAGAAGTCCGTGGTCCTGGGAGCTTGCCTTGGGAGTTCCCGCCCAGAGAGACACCCCTGGAAAGGGCATGCCTCCCCCAAGCGGAGCTGCAGCTGCTCCACATCTCCCCCAACTGTGGGCAGCTGGCTTCCCCAGTTCTCCTCCCTGCCACAGGACGCCAGCCACGAGCCTGGTGGGTGGAGATGTTTCTCCGACTCCGTCAGAGGCAGTCAAATGTTGGAGCAGGGGTTTTTTTTTGTTTGTTTGCTCACTTTTAAAATACTGTATTAGCTGCCATCATTTACAAATTATAAATTTTAACAAAAATAGATGCCTATCTTCTCTTGAAAATAGATGATGTAGCAGTTCCGGACCTAAATTTCCAAAGTAAATTAATAAGAATGAAAAGTCCCCTTTAGGTCACCCCTTTTAGGGTGACCAACTTGTCCTGGTTGAAACAGAAAGTCTTTTGTCCCCAACCCTCTCAGTCCTGCTCTAGGCACTTTTCAGCAGGTGACAGTTCTCACTTACAGCCTTCTTTACTCATGTCAATTACTTACCTGGTCTTTTTTGATTTGGGGATTGTTAAAAAATATTTTTTCAGAAAAAGATTAAAATCATGACTCTCATTAAGGGTATAAAAATGAGTATGTGTTAAAGATTTTATTTTACTCATCATGAAGGAATCAGATGTTCTAATCAATTCAAAAGAGAATCCAGAGGAGGAAAAGGGGGGGTTGGGAGGGCAGGGGGAGATGAAAACAATTATGGAATTGGATGGTAGAATTGGCTGCACCACAGTGCGAATGTCTTCAGTACCACCAAACTGTATTCTTTAAAATGACTCAGTGGTAAACATATGGTGTATGTATTTCACCACAGTTTAAGACTCTGCCCGGGACTGCTGCACATTTTGCACCGCAGGGTTTCCTAACATTTTGTGCCACGGTCACTTTGAGTGGTTTGGTGAAGCCCACGTACTGCTTTTAAGAATAAATAGTATTGGTGAGGGCAGAAAGAAAATAAATAGGATTATGAAGAAAAAATAAAATAAAAAGAGGATCTAAAGAACATACTCATTTATAGATTAGGAATATTGAGGTCAAACTGGTTTTTCCACAGGTTAGGAGAGAAGACTACTGAAACTATCTTCATAGACATATTTTCCATGACTCATAAGTTACCTACCACCTTGAAGAATTATAAAGTAGATCAAGGTGAATAAAAGGCTAGAATATGATAACCTGTCTACAGCTTTGGGGTCACATGTGGCTCTCTGGGTCCTTGAGTGCAGCCTTTTAACTAAATTGAAATTTTGTAGCACAAATCCTTTTTAATAAATAGTCTACTAGGAAGATAATTCTTGATCACAAAATAAAGCTAGTCTCATTAGATATATGATTATTTACATAAGTACACCAAGATGTTAGTTTACCTTATAGGCCTTATTAAGTTTGTTTTGCTGGAAATTTTCTTAAGCAATCTTTGCTTTTTTTTGTTTTTTTGGTTTTTTTTTTTTTTTTTTTTTTTTTTTGCAGTTTTTGGCTGGGACTGGCTTAGAACCTACCACCTCCAGCATATGGGGCTGGTGCCCTACTCCTTGAGCCACAGGCGCTGCCTGAATATTAGATTTTTAAAAGCCTTTAACTATTTATTGTCCTGAGATTGGGAAGCCAAGCCGAGAAACTGTCTCCCTCAGGTTTAACCTGATATACCTATAAATTTTGGGCAAATTCCTCTCTCCTCAAGGTCTCAAATATCCTATGTTTTCTGGCCTGGCCCTGAGTTACCTTCCTTTTTGCCTATAAAACTGAGAACCCACTAAGCCAGTCTTCTTGGGAGGGTTCTATTAGTATTAGCTCCATACAATGAATTCCTTAAAGTTCCTTAAAAGGGGCTGGATACATCTGATTAAATGGGCATTCTTATCAAAAACAACATTCCAGGAAAGGCCTCAGTTATGTAACTTAATTTTTGTAATTATGTCATAGTAAAAAAGAGGACAAATTCTTGTTGAACCTATGCGAATAACCATATTGCCATGTAAAGCAAGACACTCGGTAAAAGTTTCTGAATTCTGAGAAGTCATATAGGGAGAATTAAGTATTTATAAACATTGCATTTCACTTTACAAAAGCAGAGTCTACAAATTGTTATGTCTTAATATATATAGCCTAAGAAGAAAGGGAAAGTTCTTCCTTATATATATCCAAAAATACTGCACTGTAACAACATCAACATTTTAAAAGGTAGTCATTCTTTATCAGTTCATTCGGTCTTATGGGATTAGTTCTGTTCCTCTGAATCTCAAGGGCTAACAATCTCAAAACCCATCTGCTTCTTGACTAAAGAGTTCTGGAACTCCTGACTCAGACTACCAGCAAGTGTTCAAAGTGTCTAAGTGGTCCCATGAGCAGTATGTACCCAAGAGTGACTGTAATCAGCTATAGAACAAAGCAGTACAGTGTTTTTCTGAGACAGTTCTTGGTTGTTAAAGATTAAAACTCTGGCGTGTCAGGTCCAGTGGAGCACCAATAGTTCCACCTACTTGGGAGTCCAAGGCAGGAGGATTGCCTGAGCCTGGGAGTTCAGAACTATAGTGTGTTATGCTGTGATCACACCTGTGAATAACAGCCACTGCACTAGGCAGCATAATGAGACCCCCATCTCAAAAAATACATAAAATAAAATTTTATTCTATAATTGATTGCAGGAAGCAACAGAGTAAAATTAAAACTATCTGTGGTGGCTCGGCGCCTATATCTCAACCGGCTAAGGCGCTAGCCATGTACACCTAAGGTGGCGGGTTCGAATCCCCAGCCCGGACCCGCCAAACAACAATGACGGCTGCAACCAAAAAAAAAAAAAAAAATAGCTGGGCTTTGTGGCGGGCACTTGTGGTCCCAGCTACTTGGGAGGCGGAGGCAAGAGACTCGCTTGAGCCCAGGAGTTGGAGGTTGCTGTGAGCTGTAATGCCACGGCACTCTACCCAGGGGGATAGCTTGAGGCTCTGTCTTAAAAAAAAAAAAAAAAAAGAAAACAGAGGCTCTCAAACAAGCATGTCAGAATGGGCAAAGGACTGGGAGGGCACCTGAGAGTAGACAGTAAAGAGCTGCAGCCCATGAGCATCTCAGCTACCAAAGGGCTGGCCAGGGAGCCTCGGAGCCCATCGCCTCTGGGCAGCTCCAGAGGGTACAGGTGGAACCAGGGTAGCAAGAATACTGCCAAATGGTAGGTGGGGTTCAGCTTTGCAGGAGAATGTTCATCTCCTCCCTTCGCTGGCAGTAGCCTAAGAGACATGGTGTCACCAGTGGTGGAAGGGCTTCTGTAAGGTAGATAGGCCAGGGTACTTCCTGGCTCTGGTTCCAGATTCTCTTTAAATATAGATTAGTACAGGCAAATAAACAATTGGCCTTCTCCTAAAATCATACGGGGAAAGTGAATTTTTTTTTTTGAGACTCTGTCTCACTTTGTCACCTTAAGTGAGTACTGTGGCATCACAGCTCACAGCAACCTCAAACCCTCAGGCTCAAGCAATTCTTTTGCCTCAGCCTCCCAAGTAACTGGGACTACAGGTGCCACCACCTTGCCAGGCTTTTTTTTTTTTCTTTTTAGAGAAAGGGTCTTGCTCTTGCTTGGGCTGGTCAGAAAGTGGATTTTTTAATTAATGTATTGATTTGGAGAGCAGCTTCATTTAGCCTATGGCAAAAAATCTTAACTGGAAAGATGAGTGTTAGTATATAAATATAGTAATTTTCACTGTTTACAAAGGTTGCCACTTTATTATTTTCTTTTCTTTTTAGACTGTTTTTGCAAGTCTGTAGGATAACTCCAGCTTGAAACACTTGAGAGCTTTTATCTTTTCTAAAAAACTTTCCTTACACTGAAGGCAGAACAATGTCTTGTTTTGGTGTCTGCTTTGTACACGTATAAACAGAGGCTTTGATTAATATGCAGCAGTGTTTGCTACTTAGATCTTTTCTAGATAGAGGCAGGAAAGTAATTAAGAAGTTGGACACTTGCCAATTTCCATATGGGGCTCATTTAGCGTATTACAGCCAGTGTTGGCACGCCAACCGTTTAGGAGCTGTGTAGGAAAAGAGAAAGAAGAAACGGAAAACAAAGGCAGGACAGGATGCAAGTGCAGCAATTTACTTGCTTGCAGCCAATAGGCAATATGCCGTTATTCTTTTGGCTGACTTTCAAAAAACCAAAGAAAAGTGGCTGTGGTGCTAATTGTAACTGGGTCCTGAAGTAAAAGCGTTTGCGACAATTTAAAGAATGTAAAGAGGAAGGAAGATCGGTTTAGTGTCAGCTGCAATTAGATAATCAAAGCTGTAAAATCCCATCCGCTGATGCCTCCACCCCTAGTTGAAGAGATGAATTGGATACCTCCTCAAGTGGAAAGGGCATTGCCCAGCCTGGCCCGGCTCACGGCCACAGGCATCTGGGGTGGCCTGGGCACAGGCTAGCCCCGGGAGTTTCCTGGCAGCTCCCTGGCAGCTCTGCAGGAGGCGGCTCTTGCAGACCCAGCCGACATGTTGGAGTGAGAGCCCGGGCGAAGCTAGATGTAGCTGGAGGCAGCTGTGCGGGCGAGGTGGCGTCTCCTAGGAGGGTTGGGCGGCACCTTCTGCAGGTATTTCCTCACCCGTCAACCCCACGTAGAGCAGGGAAACAGAAGACTTAGAGCAAGTCGCGGCTGCTTCTGAGTCAGTTTGTGACATGACATTCCAGCATGTGAGGGTGGCTCTGCGTCCCCAGCTCTTGGCTGCAGTTCAGGTTGGATAAAATGGCGTCTTGGAAAACAGCAGCCTGCTCAAGGTCTGCTGCTCCGAGCACACTTGGCCATGGAGTGCCCACCACAGTTTCACCCTGTGGTGAGCAGGTCAGGCCCTCCCAAATTAGAAAACAAGCTGACTTTGGCCAGGTTTCTTTGTTTATTTAATAGGTTCTTAACCTTGAGGAAGCAATTTCATTTTATTGCCACTTTGAAGAGAAACACAGGCAACAGCAAGCTTATTCTTTTGGACATTATTAGACACTGTCCCTGTTTCCAGTAAACTTCTTACTGTCCTGCATTTCACATTTCCTTGCATTTATGCTGATTGACAGATGAAATGTTTGGGAGTCTGTCCAGAGATGGAATTTTGAATTCAGAGTACTTCCTCCCCAAGATTTTTACACCCAGTAAAGGCAGTGCAGAGGAAGGCATTTTTGGTTCACAAAAGCTGAAAACAGTTATAATGTTGATCCTGCCCCTGAAAACCAAGTAGTGAGGCATTTATGCTCTCAGGAAGCATTAGTAAACATATGTTGTCAGCTCTTGGAAGCATTGGGAATTATTTTTTATAATTTATTTCTTATTTTGGAATTTCAGTTAAAAGAACTGTGATGGTAAAGAATTGATGCGTTTATTGTTTATCCACATTTGGTGCCAGTTAAGCATTCGGCACACTTCTGAGTAAATCTTGTCCACGCTTTTCTATCTGATTAATCTGATACCTAATTAAAATTTTGATTACTGTAGCTTTTGGAAGCTCTTTGTTAAATACTTTTACTAAAAATTTTATCTTTATTTGGCAGTATTTTGAAAGTTAAAAACAAAAAAGGAAAGCTTTTCTCTTTAAACCATGCTATTATGTAATCCTTTTTTATTTAATCACATAAGACAGTTATGTTACTTAGATTTTTATAGACACCTATTTATAGATGGTGTAAACCATACGAACAGCAGCAGAGAACTTACCATTATACATGAACTTTATTTCTTTTTTCCTGGTGGTTTTTTAAGGGGAGAGTTATTTGATAATAGAATGCTGCAGTGAAAACATGTATTTCGGTTCCGTCCTTACTGCTTATTAGTTATAAAGCCTGACCACGTCACTTCACCTCTTGGAGCCTGTTTCCTTACCTGTAAAGTGTCGGTAATTTGTTTACAAGGTTCAGTGAAGCCAATGTGTATGGAAATGTGATGTCTTATGAATAAGAACACCTCTGTCTGTAAATTCTCTCCAGATATGCTGCATGTCAGATGTATGGATTTTAACCTTTTTAAACTTTTTTTTGAGGCAGTATCTCTCTCTATTGCCCAAGCTAGAGTGCCATGGTATCAGCCTAGCTCACAGTAACCTCAAACTCCTTTGCTCAAGTGATCCTCCTGCCTCAGCCTCCCAAGTAACTGGGACTACAGATGCCTGAGAAAATTCCTGCCTAATTTTTCTATTTTAATAGAGATGGGGTCTAACTTGCTCAGACTGGTCTCAAACTCGTGAGCTCAAGCAGTCCTCCCACTTTGGTCTCCCAGAGTGTTAGGATTACAGGTATGAGCCACCACATATGGCCTAGGAACTAACTTCTAATACACACAGTGACACAGATGAATCTCAAAAGTGCAGTGTTAGCTCGGCGCCTGTGGCTCAAGTGGCTAAGGCGCCAGCCATGTACACCCATGGTGGCAGGTTCGAATCCAGCCCGAGCCTACCAAACAACAGTGATGGCTGCAACCAAAAAATAGCCAGGCGTTGTGGCGGGTGCCTGTGGTCCCAGCTACTTGGGAGGCGGAGGCAAGAGACTCGCTTGAGCCCAGGAGTTGGAGGTTGCTGTGAGCTGTGATGCCATGACACTCCACCCAGGGAGAGAGCTTGAGGCTCCTGTCTCAAAAAAAAAAAAAAAAAAAAAAGTACAGTGTTGACCCAAAGAAGCCAAGAGTGCACAGTATATTCTATTTATATGATATTCTTAAAAATAAAAACTTTTTTTTC
>CAUYTI010057832.1:0-18371 GCA_963575145.1 Galago senegalensis
GAGGTATCATTTAACTCCAGTGAGATTAGCCCATATCACAAAATCCCAAAACCAGAGATGCTGGCGTGGATGTGGAGAAAAGGGAACACTCCTACACTGCTGGTGGGAATGTAAACTAATACGTTCCTTTTGGAAAGACATCATTAAGATTTTTAAAAATATATCCTCTAATTGTTCAATTGCCAGTGGTCTCTGTAGCTAATTATTCTACTTCTTTACCATGGTCCTTTTAATATATGCACTTGTGATGTCCACACCTGCCAGCATGTGTTTGTAGCCTAATAAGACTTTTTTTGGCAGTGAAGAAATTGTTTTAGGAATTTACTAGGCTGTTGTTTCCTCTGCTCAGTTAGTCCTTAGTGAAACTCTACCTTTATTCTGCTCGTGGGTTTCACTTTCCTTTCATGCATTATATTGAATACATTCTCGTTACTATACATTTGCTGTGATTTCTAATGTGAACAAGGAAGGCTAATTGGTGTGCATCTTGAACTTGGTACCCAGACTTCCAATTTTTAAATAGATTTTTAAAATATATCTGGAGAAAGAGAATGCTCTCCCAGTGGTGTCTGTCAGATGTTTGCTCCGAACTTCTTATGCCACAAATAGTTTCTGTTTGTATAGCATTTATATTCTACTCTGAATCAGTGAGCTATACTTTCTGCTTGAGTAAATACCATGATAATTCCTATAGTGGTGCGATTCCTACTGGATTCACTTGGATGTCTCTGGCATAACTTTATTAAATATTCCCTTGCACTGTTAACATCTCAACTTTTAAGGCTTCAGCATTTTGTGCCATTTTTAATGGAGACCGCGTTTTTATTGTCTTTTTTTTTTAATCACTAAGACTGATGTTCCTATTAAATTGTGTGGCTTGTATTTTCCAGAATGTGCAAAGTCGACAAACTCTGAAAAGAATGCACAATGATTAAGAAACTAAGCATTTGAATTTGTGAAACTAAAGGGCTGTAGGATTTTCTTCTTAAAGGGATTTGTGACGCAAATTATTTTTACCAAGTTAAAGTGTTTAGTATTTCTCCTCAAAGATAGCCACTTTTATTCCTCAGTTTTAGATTAAAATAAACTATAACTGAACATGCAGAGTGCAATAATTTTTCCTTTTATATATCGGCTTATTCTGTTTTGCTGTTTATGTCACCTGTGAAAACTTTGTCATTGAAGTAATAGAGGAAGAAATTATATATATGACAAATGAGACATACAGTCAAATGGCCATGGATTGGGTGTTTTCCATTGTTCTAGAATAGGCAAAATAAATTAATTATTGCTAATACCATATGTGAAGGAAACATATATGACTATAAAACATAAAAATCAAAAGGTCAACTTTGTCTTAATCTTAACATGTAACTGCAGAAGATATTAATTAAAATTCTTTAGAATTATTTACTGGTGGAATTACTGTCCTTGAATTTGCATCAACATGCCTAGCTCTAACAAACAGCACTATATTTGGTAGCTTGAGTGATATAAAATACACTTGGATAAAATCTTAAACAACATCTCAACAAGAATAACCAAGATTAAGGAAATACACTAACTTCAACTAAACTTGTGCTTTTCATTTGTTACCTTTATGCCACTGTTAGTCTAGTATGCAAATGAGTGTAAAACTATAACTACAAGAATTTATTATCCTCTTGATAAATGTTCATGCAGCTAATAACAGTTACTGTACATTTACACCTGTCAAATATAGATCACACACCTCTAGAGGATATCCCGGGGATGTGGTCTTGTCTTATAATGAACTACTAGTACATCATAAAATTCTTTTGACATACTGTCAGCTTTCACCGCATAATTAACATAATTATTCCATATATACTCATCCTAGTCTTCTTACCTTTATACAATTTCACAAATAAGGTAAACATTTCCTATTGCAACCCTTCATAAATTTTATGTTCACATTTATTTCTTAAGGAGTCATGTAGACTTCAGTCAATTGTTTAATTTTTTTCAATGACCAATAAATAAATGTTAAGTGATTCATACAGATTTGCTAATGTTTCAAAAATTCAGCTCCCTTAGAAATACATTCCACTTAAATAAAAACTTCAGTAAGGAATATTCTTCTCTGGTCTTTGTAGAATGATAAAAATTATTTACTGAAGTAACAGAATTCAGTAGCTACACACAAGGTCTGACAATTAAGTTTGAGAACTCATTCTGGAATAGTGCTACCCATTTCCTTGCTGAATATCACTGTGGTCACCTTTGAAGTGCTCCTTTGGGAAGCTATCCACTGATGCCAGTGCCAAGTCCATCCCTTAAAGGGATGTTAGAACTCTTTTGCTGGAATGATCTTCAGAGCTGCCGTTGGATAAGGTCTGGCAACTAAGTTCAGGAACTCACTACCGTACCTTAGATTGGCAGCACTACAAATAACTCCATGAGGTTTCATAACCTTGGTGTATCAGTGTTCACGCCAACATGTGCTGGTATCTTGCTGAGTGGTGTTCATCCTTGTTGTGTTTTTGTGTGCCATACAACAGAAATTTTGATGGTTATTCCTGAAAAAGAGTACCAAAATTGCTTTGAAGAAATGATTAGGCACTGGCGTCGGTGCATAGTTTCCCAAGGGGAGTGCTTATAAGATGACCAGAGCGATATTCAGCAGTAAGATATATAGTACTTTTTCTAGGACAATTTTGTAAACTTAATCATCAGACCTCATAAGTTGCTATTGCTAAGCTCATTGGCTTAATATATTTTATAAAGAATATTGATTTTTAATAGTAATTCATGTATTATTTTTCAACATGTGGTATTATTGGACACAATTTCAGCATTAGTGATTATGCCTCATATCAGTTTCTCTCTGCTTAAATAAATGTATGTTGCCTACTCTGCTACCTTCAATGGAGCTAGGGTAAAATTAATATTTAAAGTCAGGTTCTAGTGCATATACTATTTGACCTTCTCATTAAAATAAGCATGACTTTAAATAACCATTAATAATATTACCATTAATTTTTTCTGTTGTTTTTGATAGACACAATAGTTTATATTTACTAGGAAATTATATTAGTCATGAATTCCTAAAATGCCTGTAAATACAAATATTGTCAAATGACTGAGGCTCAGGCAAAGAAATTCAATGTGATTATTCTTTGAAATTTTCCTAATAAGGATACATTTTCATCTGGAACAATTCTTCTTTCTTGATATTAAAAAAAAATTCCCACCATTCTTCATTATTCCTATTGATTTTTCTGCCAGACTCTACCACTGGAATGGTCATTGTTTGGCTTTGGATGGAAGATGTTATTTTTTCTTCTTAAGAACAAGACATCAGCTTCTGCACTGCCAAGAACACACTAAGTAAAGCAGATAGACAGCCCTCAGAATGGGAAAGGATTTTTGCAAGTTATGTATCTGACAAAGGTCTAATAACCAGAATCCACAGAGAACTCAAACTAATTACTCAGAAAAAAAAAAAGCCATCCCATTTCATTGTGGGCAAGAGACATGAACAGAAGCTTCTCTGAAGATAGGCACATGGCCTACAGACACATGAAAAAATGCTCATCATCATTAGTCATCAGAGAAATGCAAACCAAAACTACGCTGAGATTCCATCTAACTCCAGTAAGAATAGCTCACATCACAAATCCCAAAACTACAGATGTTGGCATGGATGTGGAGAAAAGGGAACACTTCTGCGCTGCTGGTGAGAATGCAAGCTAGTATGTTCCTTTTGGAAGGAAGTTTGGAGAACACTCAGGGATCTAAATTTATAGACCTGTGGTTCAATCTGGCAATTCCTCTTCTAGGTGTATATCCAAAGGACCAAAAATCATTTGGCAAGAAAGATATTTGCACCAGATTTTTCATTGCAGCCCAATTCATTATTGCCAAGTCATGGAAGAAGCCCAAGTGCCCATCAACCCATGAATGGATTAATAAATTGTGGTATATGTATATCATGGAATACTATGTAGCATTAAAAAAAACAAAGACTTCATCTCTTTTATGTTTACATGGATGGAGCTGGAAAATATTCTTCTTAGTAATGTATCTCAGGAATGGAAAACAAATATCCAGTGTACTCAGTACTACTGTGAAACCAATTTACAATCACTCACACATGCATGTAAAAAATGAAACACAACTATAGCCTAAGGATGAAGAAGGGAAGAGGAGGGAGAGGGGAAGAGAGGGGGGTGGGAAGATAAAGGGAGATTTGGTAGGGGGACCACACCTATGGAGCATATTGCAAGTACAAGTTGGATCTATCAGGTTTAGAGCATAAATGTCTTAATCCTGTAATTGGGTAAAAATGGTGATGGCTATGTTGCCTAGTAGAATGTATGCATTCCAATTTGTACAAATAATCAACATTTTGAATCCTATAATGGCATAAATGTATTTATGATCTAAGTACGAATGGCCTAATTAAAAAAGAAAGAAAGAAGGAACAAATCATCAAATTCATCCATAAGATTCTCACTGAATCTGAGTTGTGACATTATTCTTTTTTCTTTGAGAATTAGTACTTTTAAGTATCTCAGTGGTATACATTCAAAGTCATAGGTACATAAATGGAGTTCAGTTTTTCATGGTGTGTACTCAACCATTGGGCATACTCTATATAATTAATAGTAAAACCTCCATGATCGACCGCCTCCCTACATTGACCACCTTCTTAAGTTGACCTAATTTTTACAGACTAAACGCATACCACATGTAGGTATCAGTACAATAGGCCTAGTTCCTATTGTTGATCACCTTTGCATGTTGACTAGTTCATCACAGTCCCTTGGGTGGTCAACTTAAAGAGGTTCTGCTTAATCTTGTCATGGCTACAATGTGACTCTTTCTCCTGACTACAGAATTGTTCAACTCTAAGAAAACATATATAAATACCTAAGTATCAAAGCTAATTAAATACACAAGCTAATATAGTATACAAAAATATCTAATATCTGAAAATAAGTTTTGCAGAAATCAGAAATTTCTGTAATTGTGTGGAAAGTGGGCAGGGTGATGGGGAATAAAGATTTTGATGATAATAACTATATTCTGAGCATTCACCAACAAGTAAATTCTAGTTGAAATATACTAGCAGTAAGATTACTATTATTAGTTAACTCTTATCCATTTAAGGACAATAATGTTTTTTGCAAATGTATCATTAGACAAAAAAGAACTATGTGATTGCTAAATAATTATGAAATTTACACTCAACACATTATCTTGCTCTTTATTCTTATCTTATTGAGCCAATTTATACACCCCAATATTAGTTCGAGATCAGATTATCTCAGAATAAAAATTTTAGAAGAAAGTTAAGTCATTGTACATACCTCTCAAAGCAGCAAATGTGTCCCCTAATTATAGTAGCTCATAAAATAGACATAATTAGACCAAAGCCTTAGTCATTCTAACAAGTAAGCAATGAAAAGTAATTCTTTCCAATCAAAGAAAAATGGTTCCTAGTTTCCCTCTAGTCAAAGAAAGCTCTCCCTTCACACCACTTACACCACCTTGGGGCCTACATTTTAGGCACTAATAGAGCTCTTGAAAGAAAATGGGCTACAAAGATTAAAAAGCACAATCAATAGTAAATCCCCAGGCTTTGGAGTCACATATTTTAAGTATTCCTGCATAATCCCAGAAGATTATAGTTATTAAAGATAATATTTTTGGACCTGACACATTCACTTTCTGCTTAAAAGCATCAAGGGTGAATGCCAATATTATCATTATTATTACTAATACTATGACTACTTGGACTGCTGCTGGTGTTACAAGGTATAGATTATGTGTCTACTTTGAGGAATAAAGAACTGTTCACTACTCACTCTTTTTAAGACATTAATTGCTTTCAGCCATGACTGAGTTACAATGACTGACATCTGGAATCCACTTAGGAAAGATTTGTTATTAGTAGCTCAAACTCTTGATCTTATTTTTGCAGGCATTGATACTTTTAACAAAATTGTCTTCTTTCTCCAGTTCCCATAAGTAAAATATCTGGGCATAGCTATATGTTCTTTGTTGCTGAATTAGTCCTTTTAGTGTTAATAAAAATTATTATTTGAACATTTAGGCTAGTTTGTGTGCAAGTTATGAATCTCTGTAGAGCTACTAAGATTTTCTGTCATGCTTTACTTTAACTCATAAGCCTTCTGAACACCAGCTTTACTTACAGGAATCTCAATAAAGACAATAGCTTAAATTACGCACTAAACTATTTTAATGAGTAAATTAAATTCTGAGGCAACCCTTGCAATGGTTTCCTGAGGGGAGCTAAGTATGTGTGCAGTAAGATTTCTTTTAGTGGTATCAACTTTGTGCCTTCATTACCAAATTATACATGCCGAAAAAAATGAATCGCTCAATAACACACCAATTCATGTTCATAGAGATAATGAGAGAGAAAATCCATTTTAAGTTTTATTTATAATTTTTAACTGCCCAAGAAAATGGGGTCTTCACTATATTCTATTGGGAGATTGTCTTCAGAGATAATGTTTCTAGAAAATTCCCTTAATAATGTGAGTATTGCCACCATTTTATCAGGACTTCAGGAATTGTATTACTTTGGGCCATTGACTGTTTTGATAATACAGAACAATAAAATAATAGAACAGTGTCAAATTCAATTATAAAGAATTATAAAGAAAACAGAGACATGAAAAGAATTTCTATTTAGGGCAGTGCCAGTAGCTCATAGGAGTAGGGCACCAGCCCCATATGCTGGAGGTGGTGGGTTCAAACCCATCCCTGGCCAAGAACTGAAAAATAAATAAATAAATAATTTCTATTTAAAGTTATGTTTTATTCTCATTTGTATTATTATATTTCATATTTCTATCAATGTAATTTTCTAGTAGTGTCTATAACTTTTTTTTAAAACTTGGATCCTTGAAAAGATAAACCAAATGATAGATCCCATTGCCAATTTTTTTTAAATTTTTTTTCTTTCAAATTAATATGAGGGCATAAATGTTTAGGTTATGTTGTTCTCACTTCCAGGGTAAAGTTCCATTTATAAAAGAGCCCCTCATCCAGGGAGTGTGTTAGACACCCTCACAATGTGCACATTAGGTGAGATCCCCCCTCCTGCCTTCCTTTCTTCTGCCAGTTAGTGTTTATAACTTTGCCTTTGATTGTTGCAGTGCCCAGTGAAAATGGTTCCTAAAAGTGATCTAATTATTTATATAGAATATATTTCATCTTTACCAAT
The DNA here is from genome assembly GCA_963575145.1 of Galago senegalensis. Lineage (NCBI taxonomy): Eukaryota > Metazoa > Chordata > Mammalia > Primates > Galagidae > Galago > Galago senegalensis. The sequence goes on from CAUYTI010057832.1 coordinate 7,223, forward strand.
CATGCTTCAGATAACAGTATTGTTTACTGATCTTACTTTTGAGACTAAAACAAGGATTCATAATAGCCTCGAGTTTGGGCCTATCATCTGAATGACTTAGATTCTAATTCCAACTATACTAACTGTACCATCTTATGTTATACTAACTGTACCATCTTATGAATGTGATCATCTCTTTCATATCTTCTGTGAATAGGAACAATTATATATGCTTGGTAAATGTATAAGGATTTAGTAAGTGAATAAGTACAATGCAAGGGCAGCGCCTGTGGCTCAGTGAGTAGGGCACTGGCCCCATATACTGATGGTGGTGGGTTCAAACGCGGCCCCAGCCAAACTGCAACAAAAAAATAGCCAGGCATTGTGGTGGGTGCCTGTAGCCCCAGCTACTTGGGAGGCTGAGGCAAGAGAATCACCTAAGCCCAGGAGTTGGAGGTTGCTATGAGCTGTGACGCCACCACTCTACCAAGGGTGATAAAGTAAGATTCTGTCTCTGAAAAAAACAAATAAATAAGTGCAATGCACTTAGCATATTGCTCAGTAAGTTACAGCTATTATTATGTTATCCTAATTCCCACTTAAGTTGTGGAACGATTCCAGGATGAGACAGGTTAAGAAATAATGTGGTTGTTCTTCTAAGCCAGTGGCCCCGTGGGACTCATAAATTCCCATTATTTTCTGTATATGAATATTTTAAGAATATATTTTCATAAAGACACGATTGAGATTAGCAAAATAAAGAATTATGAACAAATATAGTGGTTTGGGTCAAAAGGTTAGCAAAATATCAAATGATATCAAATAGTTTGATCAAGAGGCTTTTTTTTTATTAAGTCAAATACACATAGATCACAAATACAGTCATGCATATGTGGGGTACAGAGTGCTGATTTTGATTTTTTTTTATACAATCTGATATGGTTACATTGAACTAATCAACAGCTATTTTTAATAAGACTCAGAGAATATCAGCCATTTTATTTTGTGTAATATCTGCACCTGTATTGTTTTATGTTCAATTTGTAGTCATATAATTAAATGGATGTTACTTTTACTCAAATTTAATTTTACCTATGGTGTCTTCTTTTTAACATAGAGGAAACGAGGATGAAGATGGTGAGAATCACTTATAATTATTTCATAATTATAGCAGTGATGAGAAATGTGCTACAGGTGGCAGATTCTGTCTGTGATTATCTGTTAAGTTTCCAAGGACACTTTATAGTCTCTACTTTAATTTTACCATTGAAGATTACATCAGATGAGATGCCTTCTCTGACTCCATATGCCTTTGTTATTGGTTTATCTTGTTTTGCCTTGATTTACATCTTTGCCTCTCACTGACTCTCTCAGAGTTTTCCTGGCAGAAAGTGTTTTCTGAACACCACTGGCTACATCCTCCAAAAAAAAATCTGTATTCACTCTTGTTGGATGCATTCCAAATTGACCATCTCTTCTCTGAATGTTTGTTCTTCATTTTTGCTTTACCTGAAATAGCCGTCACTTGAAAATGCCCTTTCTTGAAAATCATGGGACCACTTTCTTTTGTTTTCTCATACTCTCTATCTCTCACAGCTGGAAAAAGGATAGATATTTTCCCAGCTACTGATTTCTCAGCACAAAGCATTTTTCCTTCCTATTCAACACAAAAGCCTTACTCCTTTAACAACATCATCTTCTCTGGCCTTCATACACTTGGCCCCAGGTCATTCTCTCTAAGGAAGATGAAAGGAGCTTCCTACATATTGTCTCTTGGTTAATATACCAATCTTTCTCTCTCTTTTTTTTTTTTTTTTTTTTTTTTTTTTTTTTTTGCAGCTTTTGGCCGGGGCTGGGTTTAAACCCACCACTTCTGGTATGTGAGCGCCGGTGCCCTACTTCTTTGAGATACAGGCACTGCCCCAGTCTTTCTTTTTCTAATAAATTATTTTTAAATATACAGTAAAAGTAGAGAATAGGAGAATTTAATATATAAAAAACCACACAACCTAATTTACTCAATTAGCTAATTTTAACAGCTTTTAACATATAATCAACATTTAAGAATAAAACTGTTGCCAAAACTGTAATTTTTTTATTTCAAATTAATATGAAGGAAAAATTTTTTAGGTTACATTATTTTTACTTCCAAGGTAAAGTTTAAGTTGTAGGAAAGCTCCTCTCACCTGGTGCAGGCATGCTAAATTCACTCACATTGTGCAAGCAGGTGAGATTCCATCCAATGCTCTTCTTCCTTTTATCAATTACTTCCCTAGTTCCTCTCCCTTCTTGTTTCTTACCCCTCCCCCTTGCTGGACTGTATTTATCATTCCTATAAGTGTGTAAGTGTTTATATATGGGTTTCATATTAGTATTGGGTACATTAGTATTTGGTATTAGTATGAATACATATTAGTATAGGTTATATATTAGTATTGAGTATTTATTTTTCCATTCATGAGACACTTAACTATGAAGAATGTATTCCAACTCCATCCAGGTAAACATAAAGGATGCAAAGTCTCCATCTTTTTATGGGTAAATAGTATTATATCATATACATATACCACAATTTTTTAATCCATTCATGGGTTGATGGGCATATGGGTTGCTTCTGCAACTTAATAATTATGAATTGAGCTGCAATAAACATTCTAATGCAAATGTCTTTGTGGTAAAATGATTTTTGTTTTTCTGAGTAGATACCTAATAATGGGATTTCAGGATCAAATAATAGAGACATAGATCTATTATTGATTCAGTATTATTTCTTCTATTTTCCTCCCTTCATTTTCTCTCTCATTCTCCTTGTCTACATCCCTCACTATTTTTTCCTTCCTTCCCTCCATTTCCTTCCTTCCTTCTTTTTCTTTTCTTTTTTTTCCTTTCTTCTTTCTTTCCTTCCTTCCACACTCTATTTTTCACTTTCTCCTTTCTTTTTAGAAATACGATATTACCCATAGTAAAATCTCATGTTCTTCTACCCTCTCAGATGTTCTTGTCCTTTCCTCTCATAAGAATTATCATTGGCCTGGTGCAGTGCCTCACACCTGCACTTTGAAAAGTAAAAGAATTGCTTAAGTCCAGGACTTTGAGATCAATCTGAGGTCATAGTGTCATAGTGTAATCCTTTCTCTCTAAAAAAATTTATTTTAAAAAAATAATCCAGCTGTGGTGGTAAATTCTTATATCTTAGTTATTTATGAGGCTGAGGCAGTAGAATTGCTTGAGCTTTCAGTGAGCTATGGTGATGCATCTGCACTCTAGCCTTGTCTATCTTGGAAGAGTGAGTGGACTTGAACAGTATACAGCAACCAGGTTTGAATGCTGGATGGAGTGGATTTGCCATAGGTTTGGTGGCTGGCAAGGCAGCCATACTGAAAAGGTCTAGGTGACTGGTGGCTGCCATTGTGCAAAGGTCATGAGAAGGTCTTACCATGGGGCTAAAGCACAGCTATCTTAATTCCACCTGCCAGGATCAGAACTCCACTCTTTGGAGAGGATGAGGGATTTCTCCATCCAATGGGAACTGAAGTCAGGAGGCACTGTGAGATCTGACCTTGAAGGACTCTTGTGAGCTTTAAGATCCCAACCTGGCAGGGTCTGAATGCTGAGGAAACAATCAGGTGATCACCAAAGGCAACTAAGTTAGGAATAAAGACCATAGAGGTTGCTGGTTTCATTTTCTGTCTCCTAAAACAACCACAGTGCTATCTCATATCCCAGTGACATATTGCAACATACTGTCATCAACAGCAAGAACTTCTGTGTGAAACAAAGGACGCAGTGAGAAGGAAAAAGGAGGACAAGGAGCTGAACAAAAAGAAAGAACACATGAAGAGGAACCAACAGAAAAATTTGGGCAACATGAAAAACCAAAACAGAGGAACTCCCCCAAGGAACCATGAGGTAGCTACCTCAGAAGGCTCCACATATAAAGGATTAATGGACTTAACAGAAAGGGAATTTTAAATATGGATGATAATGACAATAAAAGGAATAGACAAGAAAATTAAAAGACAGAACCAAAAGTAGGATGAAAGATATGTAGAATATAGTAAGGAAATGGTAGAGCTTAAAGAAATGAAGGAGACAATCATGGAATGTAAGGATGCAGTAGAAAGGATCAAAAATAAGTTAGACCATGGAGAAGAAAGAACCTCAGAGCTAGAGGATAAAGTTTTTGAGTTAACCCAGGTGGTTAAAGAGGCAGAAAAGAAAAGAGAGATGAAACAGAACAGGTGCTTAGAGAACTGTAAGACTCCATGAAGTGTTCAAACTTATGAATAATAGGGATTCCTGAAGGGGAAGAAGATTGCCCTAAAGGAGTGGAAGCCCTACTGGAGACTATCATAAATGAAAACTTCCCATGTTTTAGTAAAAACCCTCACACACTCCTTTCCACACAGGTCCAGATATCAAACCCTGGATCATCTCAACTCAAACAGACACTTTCCAAAACAGATTGTAATAAACATGTCCAAAGTCAAAATGAAAGAAAAAATTCTGCAAGCAGCCAGGGTAAGCGCCAACTGACCTACAGGGGCAGAGCCCTGTAGAATGACAGCAGAGTTTTCAAGTGAAATCTTCCAAGCAAGTAGAACATGGTCATTACCTTCAACATCCTTAAATAAAATAATTTCCAACCTATAATTCTGTATCCTGCTAAACTAAGCTTCAAAATTAATGGACAAATAAAAACTTCTGTGGATACACAAGCACTAAGGAAATTTGCCACAACAAGGTCAACTCTACAGGAAATGCTTAGACCTATTGTCAACAATAACAACCACAATGGACCACCAGGAAAATAAACACCCAGAAGCTAAGGTCCAAACTTAGCTTCCACAATGGCACAAAGGATAAAAATACACAACAGCCTTTCACAAAATAAGATGACTAGATCACCACACTAATCAATTTTCTTAATAAATGTCAATGGACTGAATTCACGACTGAAGAGGCACAGGCTGACTGATTGGATAAAAAAAGCACAAGCCATCTATATGCTGCCACCAGAGGACACACCTAGCCTTGAAGGACAAATCAAGGTTAAGGGATGGAAAACAGTATTTCAAGCAACTGGAAACCAAGGAAAGGAGGGGGTGAAATCTTATTTTTAGATTTAAATGGATTTAAAGCAAGTTAAGAAAGACAAAGATGGACACTTTATACTGGTCAAAGGAATGATACAACAAGACATTTCACTTTTTAATATTTATGCACCCAACATAAATGCTCCTAGATTTATGAAGCAGACTTTGATGGGTCTGGCAATATGATATCCCATAACACCATAATAGTTGGAGACTTAAATACCCCTCTGACAAAACTGGAAAGATTCTGTAAAGAGAAACTAAACAAAGATACAAAGGACTTAAATTTGACCTTAGAACAAATGAGATTAATAGCCACATAATCATATAATCAGAACACACCATCTCTAAACTAAGGAATATACATTTTTCTTGTTACCCCACAGTACATATTCCAAATCAGACCATATCCTTGGATACAAATCAAACCTCAGCAAAATTAAAAGAATTTTGTATCTTCTAAGACCATAAGGCAACAAAGGTGGAACTCAATTCCAACAGAAATGTTCATCTCCACCCAAAGACTTAGAAACTAAACAACTTTATGTTGAATAAGGTTGGTTTCAGGAAGAGATAAAAGAGAGAATGTTTAAATTCCTCCAACATAACAACAATGAAAACACAAGTTACCAAAACCTGTGGAATATGGCAAAAGCAGTCTTAAGAGCAGTCTCTATCCCATTAGATGCCTATATTTGAAAAATAGGAAGAGTGCACATCAGCAAACTCATGAACCTGGGTGGAGGGAAGGTGATCAGTGGGATCACGCCTATGGTTTATCCTATAAGGGTACATGTGAATCTTTCTAAATGTAGAATATAAATGGCTTAGCACAATAACTAAGAAAATGACATGAAGGCTATTGTACCCAGATGGACGAACATATTTCAAAGTGTATATAGAAACAACACACTGTACTCCATGATAGTATTAATGTACACAGCTATGATTTAATAAAAAAAAAAAAAAACTCATGAACCATCATATAGAATTGGGAAGAAGAGAATAATCTAATCTCAAACCTAGCAGAAGAAAACTACTAACCAAAATTATATCAGAGATTAATGAAATTGAAATAAAATAATCATTTGGAAATTTAACAAAAGAAAAAGATGATTTTTCAAAAAAATAAAATTAATAAATCTTTGTCCAGATTAACTAGAAACAGAAAAGTAAAATCTGTAGTAAACTCAATCAGAAACAATAAAGGGGAAATAACAACAGATGCCACAGAGATACAAGAGGTTATCACTTGTATCTACAAGAGTACTACAAGAAACTCTATACCCCAAAATTTGATAATGTGGAAGAAATGGATCAATACCTAGAATCATACCCTATTCCTAGACCTAATCAAAAAGAAATAGATCTCTTGAACAGACTGATTTCAAGAACTGAGATCAAAGAAAAATCTCCTCACAAGAAAATGCCCTGGTCCAGATGGCTACACACCAAAATTCTAGCAAACCTTCAAATAAGAGCTTATACCCATACTGCAGAAATTATTCCAAAAAGTTGAGAAGGAAGGGCTCTTTCCTAATATGTTCTATGAAGTAAAGGTCACCCTGATAGCTAAAACAAGAAAAGATCCAACTAAAAAGGAGAATTTCAGACCAATTTCACTAATGTATATAGATGCAAAAATTCTCAACAAAATCCTAGCCAATAGATAACAGCTATACATTAAAAAAATTATTCATTATGATCAAGTAGGTTTCATCCCAGGGATGCAAGGCTGGTTTTACATACACAAATCCATAAACATAATTCACCATATGAACTGAAGCAAAAACAAAGACTACATGATCCTCTCAATAGATACAGAAAAATCATTTGATAAAATTCAGCATCCTTTTCTAATCAGAACACTTACGAATATCGACATACATGGCACATTTCATAATTTGATCAAAGCCATCTACAACAAACCCACAGCTAATATTATACAACATAGTGCTAGAACTTCTAGCCAATACAATCAAGCAAGAGAATGAAATAAAGGGCATCAAATTGTGTGCACAGGAGGTCAAACTCTCACTCTTTGCCAACAATTTGATGTTATACTCAGGGAACCCCAAAAAACCACAAGACTCCTGAAAGTGATCAAAAAATACAGCAATGTCTCAGGATATAAAATCAATGTCCACGAATCAGTAGCCTTTGTATATACCAATAAGAGCCAAGATAAGAAGTTAATCAAGGACACAATTCCTTTCATAGTAGCTTCAAAGAAAATGAAATACTTACGAATATACATAACAAAAGCAGTGAAGGACTCCTTAAAAGAAAAGAAATAGAAGATATCCACAAATAGAAGAACATCCCATGCTCATGGCTAGGAAGAATCAAAATTGTGAAATTGCCTATATTACCCAAAGCAATCTAAAGATTCAATGAAATCCCCATTAAAATACAAGCATCATACTTTCTAGCTTTGGGGAAAAAAAAATTCTTCATTTTGTAGGGAACCAGAAGAAACTCTGTATGCCTAAGGCAATTCTTAGTTATAAAAACAAAGTTGGGGGCAACAACAAAAATAAACACATGGGACTTAAAGTGAAAAAATTATGTACAGCTAAGGAGACAACAACCAAAGCAAACAGACAATCTTCAGAATGGGAAAAGATATTTGCATCTTATGAATTAGACCAAAGCTTGATAAATAGGATTTAAAGAGAACTCAAATTAATCAACAAAAAAGACCCAACAATCCCATACATCACTGAGCAAGAGACATGAATAGAATCTTTTCTAAAGAAGACAGAAAAATGGATAACAAACATGAAAAAAAATGCTAATCATCAGAGAAATGCAAATCAAAACCACCCTGAGATATTGCCTAATCCCAGTGAGAATAGCTCACATCACAAAGTCTCAAAGTTGCAGATGGTGGTGTGGATGTGGAGAGAAGGGAACACTTTTACACTGCTGGTGGGACTGCAAACTAATACAATCTTTTACAATGGCCCACATCACAAAGTCTCAAAGTTACAGATGGTGGTGTGGATGTGGAGAGAAGGGAACACTTTTACACTGCTGGTGGGACTGCAAACTAATACAATTTTTGCAAGAAAGTATGGAGAATCCTCAAAGAACTCAAATTAGACCTCCCAGGTGGTCCTGAAATCCCATTACTGGGCATCTACCTGGAAGAAAAAAAATCCTTTTATCATGAGGATATTTGCAGTAGACTGTTTATTGCACCTCAGTTTACAATCACCAAAATGTTAAAAAAGCCTAAATGGCCATCAACCTGGGAATTAATTAATAAGCTGTGATATATGTATAGCATGGAATACTATTCAGCCACTTAAAAAGATGGAGACTTTACATCTTTTGTATTAACCTGGATGGAAGTGGAACACGTTCTTCTTAGTGAAGCATCACAAGAATGGAGAAACAAGAATCCAATGTACTCAATATGAAAAGAGTACATGAGCTAATATGGGAGGGGGAGTAGGGGAATGAGAAAGTGGGGAGAGGAAATGAGAGGGGTGGGGTCACCGTGTAAGGGACACATCTTGGGGGTGGGAAACAATTACAAGAGGAACTTTATCTAATAAATGCAATCAGTGTAACCTAATTCTTTGTACCCTAAACGAATCCCAAACAATAAAAAAGGAAGGAAGAAAACTCTAGTGTCTATAACCACATCAATATTTTCTTCTTTCTCAACCTTTAACATTTTTGCCAACATTGGATGTGTAATAATTTCTCATTGGTATGCAAAATGTCTCATTCTAAGATGGATCTTTTCTCCACAAGGCAAAGACATTTCTTTTTGTAAAGATGACCATCAGCCCCTCCCCTAAGTTGTCATATGTAATTGACACATTTTAATGGTCAGCTCCCTCAGTACTATCTGAAGCAGTTGACCATTTGTTTTCCTGATTATTAAATTGTCACTGATTACTAAATAAATGACTAAGTAAATGAATAGGCAATACTCCGTATTTGCTGAAAGAAATAATCTCTCAAGTAATGAAACAAAATTACTCTTTTAGCTTTCTTTCAAATTCAAGAAAATTTATTTCCCAAAGTTGTAGTTAGATGTTTACTAAAGTATGCATGCGAGACATAAAAGATGCAATGAAGCCATTCTTATCCTTTCAGTACAGAACAGGACCTGTAATATACATTTAACAAATATGTGCTTAGCAAAAAACATAATAAATTTGATCTCTTATTCTCAAAGTACCTTTTATATTACAAAGTTACATATGTTTAAATACTTTATTTCTAACTTCTACAGAAAGATTGTGCCAAAAAGTATGGACTTCGTCTTCTTTATTTTGGGGCATAGAATAATGCCTGACAGATGGCAAACATTACCAAGTCAATGAGTTTTTGTTGAACATACGAATAAATTGGAAAGTCAGAAAATGATGTCCAATTTTTGTTCTAACGAGGGTTCAAATAAAATTTAATAAGTGTCATTCAATCCAATGGCTTTCAATTATAAGAAGGGAAATGATCTATTCTGAATGTAAACCAGGTAGAGGAGGGCCTTTGTTAAAACAACCAAACACAGGTATTTTTCTGAGAATGGGTGGGCAAAAAACAAACAAACAAAAAATGTAGACAAATCCTGTTCCTCTTCATTTGGATTTAGATGTTAGGGTTGAGCCTCCCTTGTGCTCACCTTACAGGAGCAGATTTCAGTTCTGACTTAGTGCATTTGTGGACTGATTTCCAAACTCCTCTGTTGTTGAATGTCAGAGTCAACAGCAAAAACAGTCATTGTCACATAAAACACTCTTCTTCATGGTATATCAATTCCTAAAATGTAGCAATTTATGTTTCATTATTTTGACTTAAATAAGTTGAAACATGAGGCATATTTAAGTGCAAATCATTATAGAAAATGTAATCATAAGTGGTGCCCTTTAAATACATGAGATATTTCCTCATATTCTTCTCATATAGCAACTGCTCAGTACATGTCTATGGTATTATTAAGCTATCGATTCCTATGATGTTGTTCAAGGGGGAATTTTTGGTAAAAAGCAGAATATAAAAGCTATAGGCTTCTGAAATTGGGAACTTTCTTATTATAGTCTACTAAAACAAAAATACCATAGAATTAAACAAAAGTATTTGTTCTTCACATTTTTGAAGGTTAGGAAGTCCAAGATCATGGTGCCAGACAATCCTGTCCCTGGTGAGGACCCTCTTAGTTTGGGTAATATCTTTTTGTTAGAAAAAGAAATCACTTCTTTCCTCTCTCTTTGTTTTTTTTTTTTTTGTTGTTGTTGTTGTTGTTGCTGTTGTTGTTGTTGCAGTTGTCATTGTTTAGCTTGCCTGGTTCGAACTGCCGGGGTCGCTGTCTGTGTGTCTGTGGCCGGTGCCACAATCACTGTGCTAAGAGTGCCAAGCCTCCTCTCTGTTCTTACAAGGGCACTAGTCCCATTCAGGAGGGCTTCATCCTCATGACCTCCTAAAGGCCTCACTGCAGAATACCATGACATTGGGGATTAGCACTTCAGCACGTGAATGTTGTAAGGGAGAGGAGAAGACAAACACTCTACAGCAGAAAACAAGGGTGAGCTGGTGGGGGTGGGAACGATCATTTGATAGTCAGTCTTGCCTACAACAGAAGGTCCAGAAGGTCTTTTCAGAAATAAATGCCAAGGCCAATCCCTTTGGGAGAGTAAAGTGGGAGGACTGCTTGAGACCAACCTGAACAAGAGCCAAACCCTGTTTCTATGAAAAATAGAAAAATTAGCCAGGCATGGTAGTGCTCATCTTTAGTCCCAGCTACTAAAGAGGCTAAGATGGGAGGATAGCTTCAACCCAGGAGTTTGAGATTGCAGTGAGCCATGATACATGATGACACCATTGCACTCTAGCTCAGGCAACAGAGCAAGGCTATGTCTCAAAAAAAAAAAAAAAAAAAAAAATATATATATATATATATATATATATATATAGAGAGAGAGAGAGAGAGAGAAGATTGGCATTGGTATTTAACATGTAAGTTGTATCAGGTGTGAAAATAAAGAAAAAAAAATCTTTAACACCAGAAACCACACTGAAACCAGAATTTTTTTTTATCCCCACGAATCATAAACACT
>CAUYTI010057834.1:0-12232 GCA_963575145.1 Galago senegalensis
CTGTGGTCCTAGCTACTTGGGAGGCGGAGGCAAGAGACTCGCTTGAGCCCAGGAGTTGGAGGTTGCTGTGAGCTGTAATGCCACGGCACTCTACCCAGGGGGACAGCTTGAGGCTCTGTCTCAAAAAAAAAAAAAAAAGAAAAGAAAAACAGGCGTCTAGGGTGGTGCCTGTGGCTCAGTGAGTAGGGCACCAGCCCCATATACCGAGGGTGGTGGGTTTGAACCCGGCCTCAGCCAAACTGCAACAAAAAATAGCTGAGCATTGTGGCGGGCACCTGTAGTCCCAGCTACTCAGGAGGCGGAGGCAAGAGAATCTTGAGCCCAAGAGTTTGAGGTTGCTGTGAACTATGATGCCACGGTACTCTACCCAGGGCAACAAAAGTGAGGAAAGGGAAGGGAAGGAAAGGGAAAGGTTAGGTTTACTGAATGAATAAACCTAGTAGTTAGCTTAGCTTGCCTATAAGAACCAGTTGGGCATACACTTCGATCCTGTACTAATGATAAAAAACATTTACGAATGATTACACACTAAGAATTAAGAGCTAATTGGAAGTATGCATTATACAGAGTACTGTGAGAACAATGACCACAGTACCTTTGAAGGAGTTTGCATTCTCAGGATAATTAAATCTTATGTCTACTACTTAACAACTTGTTCATTAATGAACATAAAATGTCCTTAACTTACATTTTCTGATCTATAAAATTGGGGCATAAGTATCTATGCTGCTGAGCTGCTGTGGGGATTAAACATCATCAGACAAGATTATGGATCTGAAAGCTGCTAGGATGAAGTCTGCCATGGTCATATAGCAGACACATGGTATTGCTAGTTTCTACCCAAGCTTCATAGATTTCACAGTGTCTTCAGTCATTCTTTGATCAGAAAGACCAAATTTCTTTCTCTCTCTCTTTTTCTTTTTGGAGACAGAGTCTCACTCTGTCACCCTGTATAGAATGCTATGGCATCAAAGCTCATAGCAACCTCAAATTCTCGGTTGGGCTCAAGCCATCCTCTTGCTCAGCCTCCCAAGTAGTTGGGACTACAGGCATCTGCCCTGACTCTCGGCTAGTATTTCTATTTTTAGTAGAGATGGGGTCTGGCTCTTGCTCAGGCTGATTTCCAACTCCGGAGCTCAGGTAATCTACCTACTTCAGCCTTATAGAGTGCCAGGATTACAGGCACGAGCCACCTTACTCTGCCAGAAAGGCCAGATTTCTGATCAAGAAGATGGTAGAGCCCTTTGGATGGGGACTTGAAACTAAACACCCACTACAGCCTCAGCACCCCGTAGCACAGTGGTTACCACACCGGACACATACACCCAGGCTGGTGGGTTCAAACCTGGCCTGGGCTGTCTAAACAACAATGACAACTGCAACAAAAAAAATAGCCAGGTGTTGTGATGGGCGCCTATAGTCCCAGCTACTTGGGAGGCTAAGGCAAGAGAATCGCTTAAGCCCAAGAGCTTGAGGTTGCTGTGAGCTGTGCCACCAGGGGCGACATAGTGAGACTCTGTCTCAAAAACAAACAAACAAAAACCCCCCACTACAGTAGAACCTCTGTAAGTTGACCACCCAAGAGACTGTAAGAAACTGGTTAACATACAGGGGTGGTTGACAGAAGGAACTAGGCCTAGACAGAAGGAACTAGGCCACATGATATATGTGGTTCATGTTTGCTGTATGCAAATGAGGCCAACTAAAGGAGGTGGTCAGTGTAGGGAGATGGTCAACTCTAGAGGTTCTACAGTGAAAAGCTAACTGGAAATGGATCCATGTGATCCATTTTGAGAACGGACTAATGCTTTCTTGCCTTGTTTTTGCTTAAAGGTAATTGAAGTACTTAAGACAGAAAGACCATGCAAAGTGTAACCCTCCTGAGTACATTTCAGAGGGATGATGCACGAGTAAGTACCACTTTAAAGTAAATTTGATAAAATAGATTGTGCCCAGTTAACCTTAAATTCAAAAGTAAATTCAGAATTGGTTTTTGAAGGCTTTTGAAAAAGTGTTACCTGTGTCAAGCATGAGGGATGTGCCTTGTGCTGAATTGCTCCGAGTTCAGATCTTTTAATGGGCGATATAATGGCTTTGTGTTTATTTATTTATGTATTTATTTATTTTACGTTTTTTGGGGGCGGGGCTGGATTTGAACCCACCACCTCCAGCATATGGGGCCGGTGCCCTACTCCTCTGAGCCACAGGCACCACTGTGTGTTTATTTATTATCTTTTCTTTCTTTTTTTTTTTGAAACAGAGTCTCACTGTGTTGCCCTCAGCAGAGTGCAGTAGTGTCACAACTCACAGCAACCTCAAACTCTTGGGCTTAAGCGATTCTCTTGCCACAGCCTCCCAAGTAGCTGGGACTACAGGCGCCCTCACAATGCCTGGCTATTTTTGTTGTTGTTGCTGTTTGGCAGGCCCAGGCTGGGTTCGAACCGCCAGCCCCGGGCATGTGGCTGGCTCCCTACCCTAGCTGCTCAGCCACAGGCGTAGCCTTATTATCTTTCTTGAAGAATGAAAGACAAAAGCTTTCTTCCCAGCTTCCTAAAAGTAAGTGCAGATTAAAATCTGCAGCACTTCATGCCCTGTAGGAATGGGAACTGCTGGCTTCTGAAACTTCTCCTCCTATTCTAGGTTTAAAGGGCAATTAAGTTCTGTTGGGGAAGAGAAATGCAGGTGGGGTTTCTCACTGAGCTTTGTGTCCTTTATGTTTTTAGGGTTTGAGGAGTGAAAAGGTATGAGGATGGAAATGCAGAAGTGTGCACAGTGGGGGATACATCTATCTGTAAGTGTAAGAAGTGTCCCTGAGGGCGGTGCCTGTGACGCAGTGGGTAGGGCGCCGGCCCCATATACCAAGGGTGGTGGGTTCAAACCCAGCCCCGGCCAAACCTCAACAAAAAAATAGCCAGGCATTTAGCAGGCACTTGTAGTCCCAGCTACTCGGGAGGCTGAGGCAAGAGAATCGCCTAAGCCCAGGAATTGGACATTGCTGTGAGCTGTGACGCCACGACACTCTACCAAGGGTTAATTAACAAGTGAAACTCTGTCTCAAAAAAAAAAAGAAGAAGTGTTCCTGAAAGACTGAACACTGATTCTTTTTGAGACAGAGTCTCACTATGTTGCCCTCGGTAGAGTGCCGTGGCGTCACAACTCAGCAACCTCCAATTCTTGAGCTCAAACGATTCTCTTGCCTCAGCCTCCCAAGTATCTGGCACTACAGGCGCCTGCCACTATGCCCAGCTATTTTTTTGTTGTTGTTGCAGTTGTTTAGCTGGCCCGGGCAGGGTTCGAACCCACCACCTTCGGTGTATGTGGCCAGGGCCATAACCACTGTGCTATGGGGCACCTGAACACTGATTCTTTAAACACTTCCCAAGAAGAGAGACACCACCATCCAAAGTCTCCAGAGGACTAAGAAAGGAAAAGTCATTGTTCTGGAGTCCAGGGATTGTGTGGGAGCTCCACCTTCAACTTCCAAGTCTGGTTTCTGAGAGACCTTTTGTTGTATAATAAAGAACTTGGCCTTGGTGCTGTTGTGGCTCATGCATGTTATCTTAGCACTCTGGAGATAGAGTGGGAGCAGGAGGATCCCTTGAGCTCAGAGTTGGAAACCAGCCCGAGCAAGAGTGAGACCCCTATCTCCACCAAAAATTGAAAAAGTAGCTGGACATGGTGGCAAGCACCTATACTCTGAGCTACTTGGGAGGCTGAGGCAGGAGGATCACTTGAGCCCAGGTCAAGGTTGAGGTTGTTGTGAGCTATGATGATGCCACCACACTCTAACCAGGATTACAGAACAAGGCTCAGTATCAAAAACAAACAAACAACAGGTGGCTCCTGTAGCTCAGTGGGTAGGGTTTTACCTGGGCCAGCTAAAACAACAATGACAACTGCAACAATGACAACAACAACAAAATAGCCAGGTGTGTGGTGGGCACCTGTAGTCCCAGCTACTTGGGAGGCTGAGGCAAGAGAATTGCTTTAAGATCAAGAGTTTGAGGTTGCTGTGAGCTGTGACCCCACGGCACTCTATCCAGGGCAACAGCTTGAGACTCTGTCTCAAAGAAAACAAAAAACAAAAAGAAAACCAACTTGATTTGACTGGTCTTTGTCCCTGGTGCTTGGGAGAGAGATCCTGGAATTTCCCAAGTAACATGCATGCGTTTGTTATTCATGAGCCCCTCGCATCAAACCTGAGCTTCTACTAATGAGATGGAGTGACTAAGGGTGAGAACCAGCCCGCAGAAAGACTCACCATGTCATTGGAGAGTTGGGCTTTGAACCAACCTAACTCCCAGGGAAGAGAGGGAGGTTGGAGATTGAGTTCAATCATGGGGCCAATGTTTAATCAGGGCAATGTTTAATCAATCACCAAGAAAAAAAGAATATTCACACTCGCCTGGGTGTATAGAGCCCCTTATTTGCACCTAATGAACCAGGCACTTTCTATACAAAGGACATACTAGACACTATGTTTGGGGAGAAGTATAGCAATGAATCGATGAATCATACATGAATCTCTACAGTGTAATAGAAAGTGACATTTAAGACATTAGGGAGGAAGCAGTAAGTGTTAGGAGAAAGCCTTTGCTAAAGTCATTGGGAGCTGAGAGGACACAGATTGAGTCAAAAGGTCGAGGCACATAGCCAAGTGGGCAGGCCACTTCCTCACTGCACCACGGCTATTCCCTGGACACATCTGTGAAGGTGCCCACATCCTGGGTTATAGTTACTTGTGGACAATTAGGACTAATTAGTTCAATTAGGACTCTATAGCTGTAAGCAACAGAAACCTGCTGCTCTAATTTAAGCAGACAATGGAGATTTATTGTAAGGAAAGGGGGATGGCTGAGAATCCATGGTCAGGGATGTAGACTGGCTCAGGAAGGCTCTGGAACCAAGAATAGAATCCAGGACTCTCTGCTTCTCCTCTCTGCCATTCTTCTGTCCCTTGCAGGCCAGCTCCCTCTCCTGACGCAGCTGCACCAGTGGCTCTGACCACCCTGCAGCTCCTAAAGGCTCCAGTTTCACATTCAGCCTGGCAGATGGTACGTAGGTGACCAGTTGCGCCCTGGTTTGCCCAGACCTCTCCTAGTTTTATCACAGAAACCTCTCAGTCTGAAAAATTGGGGTGGTTGGTCATACCAACAGTAGGTGCTCAAGATACCTTTTTTTTTTTTGGCCAGGGCTGGGTTTGAACCCGCCACCTCTGGCATATGGGGCCGGTGCCCTACCCTTTTGAGCCACAGGCACCACCCAAGACGCATTTATTAAATAAATGTTCTACAGCCAGCCCCAAGCAGGGGTAGTATTTGAATCCCCCACTCAATGGTACTGGGCTCCAATCTAAACTGCATTTCCCCCACCCTAACACTCTCTTTTACATCACTGTTTGCAACTTATCATTACATCCTGGCATTCTTCCCAGTGCGTATCACGAACCGAAAATATCTTGTTCATTTACTGGCTTGAGTTTTGTCCGTTTTCCCAATATTAGAATATGAACTCCAGGAGAATGGGGACTTTATCTTTCTTGCCTCCGTATGGGTGCTTAAGAAATACTTGTTGAGGCCAAGCACAGTGGCTCACACCTGTAATCTCAGCAGTCTAGGAGGCCAAGGCAGGAAGATCACGTGAGCCCAGGAGTTTGAAGTTGCTGTGAGCTAGGCTGACGTCCCGTCACTCTAGTCTGAGCAACAAAGAGAAACCATATCTTAAAAAGAAGAAGAAGAAGAAGATAGAAAAAAAGATTTGTTGAATGAATCAATGAATGAATGAATGAAATGTAAAAGAGAGGGAGGCATATTCCAGGTGCAGGAAGAGCATCTGGTGAAACAGGAGGAGGGAATGAATTCATGGCATGGAAAGAAAGTAGCTTAGTCTGGCCCGAGGATGGAAAGAGCAAAGAGAAGTGGGGAAGAATTCAATGAGGACATTAGTGGGTCAGGGCCAGATCTCTACAGCAGAGCCACAGCCGCACTCTTAGCATCTTCATAACTGCAGGAGAAGGTTTTAGGTGAAGCTCTCCTTTTTGTTTTTGTTTTTTGAAACAGAGCCTCAAGCTATCCCCCTGGGTGGAGTGCTGTGGCATCACAGCTCACAGCAACCTCCAACTCCTGGGCTTGAGTCTCCTGCCTCAGCCTCCCAAGTAGCTGGGATCACAGGCGCCCACCACAACGCCCAGCTATTCTTTGATTGCATCCGTCATTGTTGTTTTTGGTGGGCTCAGGCTGGATTTGAACCTGCCACCTTAGGTGTATGTGGCTGGCACCTTAGCCACTTGAGCCACAGGCGCCGAGTCAAGCTCTCTCTTTTGTAAAAGAATAAATTTTCACTTGCTTCAGGTCACATATGTAGTGAACTTTTTTTTTTTTAGACAGTCTCAACTTTGTCACCTTCGGTAGAGTGCTCTAGTGTCACAGCTCACAGCAACCTCCAACTCTTGGGCTCAAGTAATTCTCTTGCCTCAGCCTCCCAAGCAGCTGGGACTACAGGTGCCTGCCACAACAACTGGCTATTTTTTAGAGATGGGTCTCTCTCTTGCTCAGGCTGGTCTCGAACTCCTGAGCTTAAATGATCCTTCTGCTTTGGGTTCCCAGAATGCTAAGATTACAGGTGTGAGCCACCACACCCAGCCCACAAAAGTTTTTGAGAAAAGCAGATTGCCCTCCATAACGTGGGTGGGCCCTATTCTAGTTGGGCCTTAGCAGAGCGAAAGACTGTCTTCCCCTAAGCAAGATAGAATTCTGCCAGCAGACCATCCAGAAGAGCCCCTGGGTCTCCAGCCTGGCAGCCCACTGTACAGATTTTGGACTTGCCAGCCTTCATAATCATGTGAGCCAATTCCTTAAAATAAATCTTCATATATGCACATGTTCTGTTGGTTCTCTTTCTTTGGAGAACCCCAGCTTCAAGCTCAGCCTCCTCTGAGCTTAATCCTGAAGACAGAGCAGTGAGCACAACAGACCATTCCAGTGGTGGAGGGAATAGCAAACAAGAAACATGACATTAAACGTGCGAGTTAGAGGTGTCTGCCCGTGTGCTGAAGGGCACAACTCCACCTGACCTGAAGGCTGGTCCACGTGAAGGGGCAGAGAGGGCAGCTCTTAGACAAAGGCCAAGACTTTGGTTTCAGCTTCCTCTTTTATAAAACGGAGAAAAGAATATCAGCTCAGTTGTCATAGAGAATGTGTAGAATGAGCCCTTTTATTTTTTTTTTTAAAGATGTGTCTAGCAGGATGGAAAGAACTGTCTTAACAGATGGCAGCAGATTCCTTAGGGAGGAAATTGTCTCTCTTTAAGATAACACTTCGATAAACCACTTGCGGTGGAAACGGCGAACCTGAACCCGGGAGCTTTAGCTCTCTCAGAGACAAGCTGGTATGAGAGACGGAATTAGGAACAACAGGAACCAGGGTGGGAGCCACAAGGGAGGGAGGAAAGGAGGGAAAGAAGGAAGCTAGGAACCCAGGCAGGGGGCCTAAAGACCTTCCCAGACAGCAATGTCCAAGTTCAGTTTTAAATCATTCATATTCCTGCAATATGTTAACCCCACCCTTTAACCCTCCATATGTTAGAATTTTTTGTTTTGTTTTTGGATTTTTTTTTTTTTTGAAACAGAGTCTCACTATGTCACCCTGGATACAGTGCTGTGGCATCACAGCTCACAGCAACCTCCAACTCTTGGGCGTAAGTGATTCTTTTGCCTCAGCCTCCCAAGCAGCTGGGACTACAGGCGTCCACCACAATGGCTGGCTATTTTTTTGTTGCAGTTATCATTGTTGTTTCGCTGGCCCAGGCCGGGTTTGAACCTGCCAGCCTGGGTGCATGTGGCGGACCCCGTAACCCCTATGCTACGGGTACTGAGCCCATACATTAGAATGTTTGCAAGGCACATATAGCTCCCTGTGAATGTAGATTGTTCTGGAAATGGAGGAAAGGAACTTCATTCCAGGTGTCAGTTAACCCAGGCTGTGTTGCCCTGGGAATTACCCATCACAGCCCTCAACAGGATGCAACACAGACTGAAAATTCAGGCGTCCTCAGAAGCAGGAGTCTGAGGTAACAGTGCTCATTTAAGCCTCCTGGAAATAGAAGTTTTGAGCAGGGAGCTGCAGTTTCCACGGGGCTTGGAATAAAGGCTTCAAGCCCGTTCTTATCTCAGTTTTTAGGCCCCAGCCAACCTCTGGGAGAGCTGCATATGATTACATAAGAAAACAAAGTGTAGAAAGCTTCACACCAAAATGCTAACAGGAGCTATTTCTGGATGATGGAACGGCTTGTGATTTTGTTTACTTTTTAAAATATCTTTGTGCAACTGTCTAAATCTTTAAAATAAGCAGGAAAAAAAATGTAAGAAAGATTATTTTCATTCTTTACAAAAAGAAATAACTCTCCTCCTGCCATCAATCCTGTGGAAATGGCCAAGATAGCAGGTCCCTCGGGACATGGGGAGGGCTGGGGAGAGAAGCTGGACCTCCTTCCACCACTGCATTCATTTAGACACATCTCATTTTGTTCTTCAAACTTCCATGAAAATGAAAAGAGAGCTCCCAAGGAGACTCACAAATTGCCCATCTCTCCCTCCCTTCTCTCTTTCTACACTGAGTGAGAACCCAAATTGTGCCACCCTTCTCTCCAGAGCATTAACCGCCAGCCATTTGCCTGCCAGACCCAGGGCTGCCTCTGGCTTGTCCTTGAGGCCAGGAGAATGAACAAGTCCATGTCCATTTTCAATTCTTTCCCTTCCCACACTATACCCAGGCCTGGCTGTAGAGAAGACCTCCTCTCTCCGCAGTCCCCATCACACTTCTGAAGCCACTCTAGAATCTGCTGCCCTCAGGCCCTGATGTCACAGAGGACATCCAAACTGTAGTTCCTCCCAAGTTCTTAAGGTTCTTTCCTCATCTGCTTCCATGGGACCAAGCACCTCCTCAAGTTACGGTCCAGGTAAAATCTGATTACAAAGGACATTTGGGGAGGGTGTGGAAAGAAAATAAAGGTAAGAAGAACTTAAAGATTTAAATGCAAGTGTACATGTGGTAAGTGGTCCAAGTGAGAGAAATTACTATGAGGCTAACACTTGTAACCTGACAGTCCCCTATTTTCTACTCTTCCTGACTGCCCCCTTTTTAAAATCTGAACTGAAGAGTTCAATCTTCTCCTCCTATGTATTTTCTTTTTTTTTGAGACAGAGTCTCACTCTGTTAGCCCAGGCTCCAGCACAGTGGTGTCATCACAGCTCACAGCAACCTCAAATCCCTAGGCTTAAGTGATTCTCCTGCCTCAGCCTCCCGAGTAGCTGGGACCACAGGCATGAGCTACCATACCCAGCTACTTTTCTATTTTCTGTAGAGACAGAGTCTTGCTCCTAATCAGGCTGGTCTCCAACTCCTGAGCTCAAGTCATCTACCTACCTCAGCCCCCCCAGAGTGCTAGGATTACAGGTGTGAGCCACCATGCCTAGCTAATTTTTCTGTTTTGTAGAGATTTGGTCTCGCTCTTCACATTTCTGATCTCAAAGGATCCTCCTGCCTTCGCTTCCCAGAATACTGGGATTATAGGCATGAGCCACCACATCTGGCCTCTTCAATCATTTTTGACCCACAAAACAACAATTTCATATGAGTGAACTGAATTCCGTGATACACACTATGCTAAATAATATATGTATAATATCTTATTTAATCCCCATAACAGCTGGCTCGGCACCTGTGGCTCAAGTGGCTAAGGCACCAGCCACATACACCTAAAGTGGTGGGTTCGAATCCAGCCCGGGCCCGCCAAACAACAATGACGACTACAACCAAAAATAGCCAGGCGTTGTGGTGGGTGCCTGTGGTCCCAGCTACTTGGGAGGTGGAGGCAGGAGACTCGCTTGAGCCCAGGAGTTGGAGGTTGCTGTGAGCTGTGATGTCACAGCCCTCTACCCAGAGGTACAGCTTGAGGTTCTGTCTCAAAAAAAAAAAAAGTCCCCATAACAGCCCTATGAGGTAAAGACTGTTGTGCTTACTTAACAGAGAGTGAAACTGAGGCCCAAGGAGGTTAATTAACTTGCCCAAGGTCAACAGCTTATAAGGCAGACCCAGGAAGCAAAACAAGACTGCCTGACTCTAAAACTCACAGTTTAAGCACTTAACCATAGTCATATGTCTTATTTCTATGTAATCTGAACAGCTGTTCTGGTTTATTCCTGATCATTTCTGGCTGTCTTGTAATCACGTTTTCAGGAGGCTGCCACTTGTCACTTCATTCCCCAAGGCAGCACAAACTGCAGGCTAATTCCAGGTGTGCCCGCTAACGAGCTTGCTGACAGCTTGGGTAAATCATGAGGAGACTGCAACTCAGTAAACAAAAACTACAAAGTGATGTCCAATGGGAAACTCAAGGGTAGACATCCAAAGCCCCTCAGCTGTGCCCTGCCGCCCCCCAGCTTTCCACCATGGCAGCAGTGGGGTCTCCCCCTACCTTCCCACCCTAGTTAGATCGAGTTTTTCTGTTCCTACCCTTTTTCACTGTGTGCAAACCGTGCCCCACACCCATGTCCTGGGTCTTTCAGAGAAAGGAAACAAGAACAACATCTATAACTAAACCAAGAACCAAAACCATTAACAACTGAACAACTGGCTAAATGCGGTGGCTCACACCTGTAATCCCAGCCCTCTGGAAGGCCCAGGTGGGTGGATTGCCTGAGCTCAGGAGTTTGAGACCAGCCTGAGCTACAGCGAGACCCTGTCTCTAAAAAATAGCCGGGTGTTGTGGCAGGCACCTGTAGTCCCACCTACCAAGAGACTGAGGCAAGGGGATTGCTTGAGCTCAAGAATATGAGGTTGTTTGTGAGCTATGACAACACCATGGCACTGTACCCAAGACACAGAATGAGACTCTGTCTCAAAAAAAAAAAAAATTAAAAAAACTGAACAGCTAACTCCAGTGGGGTTACAGACACCCTTAACCCCATTGTACAAAGCAGTTTAGCTCTTTTGGCCTTAGTTTCTCTGGTCATATTGTTCTGGGACTTGCTTTGTACAAGTAGAAGACCAAGAGGTATGCTGTCCCCAAACAGGCAGCCTTCCATTAGAATAGACTCCAGCTTAGCATAGAAAACACTAAACGTTAACAGGCAGCTCTCTCTCTCTCTTTTTTGGCATTTTACTCCTTTATAAGACATTGTAAATGGGAAATTATTCCAACACCTGAGGACCACACTATAATAGAATATTCCATAGGCTCAAGATTTTGAGACATTCTGGCAAGAGTTTTCTGTAAGGCATATCCTTTCCAAGTGGCATGGCAAGATCATTCTTCTTTAAAAAGGTTATTGGGCTGGGCGCCTGTGGCTCAAGTGGCTAAGGCGCCAGCCACATACACCTGAGCTGGCGGGTTTGAATCCAGCCCGGGCCCGCCAAACAACAATGACGGCTATTACCAAAAAATAGCCAGGTGGGCGCCTGTGGGCCCAGCTACTTGGGAAGTGGAGGCAAGAGAATCGCTTGAGCCCAGGAGTTGGGGATTGCTGTGAGCTGTGACGCCACGGCACTGTACCCTGGGCAACAGCTTGAGGCTCTGTCTCAAAAAAAAAAAAAGTTATTGGACAAACATCACTTTCAACATCACCTATACAAACAATTTGTGTATAATTCACTACCTGTTTACCTACCTGTGACTGTTTACCTACAAATTCTGCCACAGCTACATTTTTGCAAAGATTCTTTGGGCATCTATTGCAGGAATGAGCATGATAATTTTCCATAGTGAGATGACCTTTGCTATGGAAAGCTGCCAGGTTTGTAAGCACTTTATCGAATACATCATGAAAACTGGCAGCTTCTAAAACCCAATCTATGAAGACTGAATTTGAATCTGAAATAATAGTCAAATTTCTCTTTATTCTTTCTTATAAAGTTGAAAAGTTCCACCATTCCTGAAGTCAAAGGCACTGATGTCACTGCTCTTTTCATTTCATCATCTCTTACACCTTTATCTCCCCAATACTTAAAGACTCTGCCCATAAATTCTGTCCACAGTCCTTTATGATAAGAATCCTATAGTTCGGCTCAGCGCCTATAGCTCAAGCAGCTAAGGCGCCAGCCACGTACACCTAAGGTGGCGGGTTCGAATCCCCAGCCCGGACCCACCAAACAACAATGATGGCTGCAACCAAAAAATAGCCAGGCATTGTGGCGGGTGCCTGTGGTCCCAGCTACTTGGGAGGCGGAGGCAGGAG
>CAUYTI010057835.1:0-34576 GCA_963575145.1 Galago senegalensis
ATAGGAATGTCATAACCTGGCTCGGCGCCTGTGGCTCAAGCGGCTAAGGCGCCAGCCACATACACCTAAGGTGGCGGGTTTGAATCCCCAGCCCGGGCCTGCTAAACAACAATGATGGCTGCAAACCAAAAAATGGCTAGGTGTTGTGGCGGGCACCTGTGGTCCCAGCTTCTTGGGAAGCTGAGGCAGGAGACTCGCTTGAGCCCAGGAGTTGGAGGTTGCTGTGAGTGTGATGCCATGGCACTCTACCCAGGGGGATAGCTTGAGGCTCCGTCTCAAAAAAAAAAAGAAAAAACTAGCTGGGTGTCATGTCCCAGTTAGTCAGGAGGCTGAGGCAAGGGGATCGCCTAAGCCCAAGAGTCTGAGGTTGCTGTAAGCTATGATGCCATGGCACTCTACCAAGGGTGACAAAGTGAGACTCTGTCTCAAAAAAAGAGAGAGAGAGCTGCATTGTCCTTACAAAGTCAGAGGCTTTGTGAGATTATGCTGGCAAGAAGCAATGAGCAAACTGCTACTTTATCTTATAAATTTTTTCTTTTCATAGTAAATCAATAATCCAGTTGTATTTATAAGACTAAAACTGCTTATCTCAGTAGCTAGGAAGGCTCTTTTTTTTTTTTTTTTTTTTTTTGTGAGACCGTCTCAAGCTGTTGCCCTGGGTAGAGTGCCATGGCATCATCATAGCACACAACCTCCAACTCTTGGGCTCAAGTGATCCTCTTGCTTCAGTTTTTCTATTTTTAGTAGAGAGGGGTCTGACCCTTGCTCAGGCTGGTCTCAAACTTCTAAGTTCAAGGAATGCACATGCCTCGCCTGGTAGAATGCTAGGATTACAGTTGTGAGCCACCACACCCAGCCACTAGTTTTTCTATTTATAGTGGAGTTAGGGTCTTGCTCTTGCTCAGGCTGAACCTCCCACCTCAGCCTCCCAAAGTAATAGAATTACAGGTGTGAGCCACCTCACCTGGCCTACATTTGTATTTTTTAATTGACTTCACTAGTTTTTTTTGGGGGGGGGTTTGTATGTATATTAAAGTTTTTTGGGTTTTTTTGGAAAGCAATTTTGGACTAGAGCTGACTATATGCGTTTTTAGGGAATTTAAAGCAATAGCTGTGGATGACAAAAACGTATAATAGCCATGGTTAAAATCTAATGAGATTTTTTCTTTTTTTTTGAGACAGAGTCTCATTATGTCACCCTCAGAGTGTCGTGACATCACAGCTCACAGCAACCTCGAATTCTTGGGCTTAAGCAATTCTCTTGCCTCAGCCTTCCAAGTGCTGGAACTACAGGCGCGTGCCACAACACCCGGCTATTTTTTGGTTGAAGTTGTCACTGTTGTTTGGCAGGCGGGGGCTGGATTTGAACCCAGAAGCTCCAGTGTTTGTGGCTGGTGCCCTAGCTTCTGAGCTACAGGCGCCAAGCTAGTATTTTATTTTATTTTATTTTATTTGTTTGCAGTCTTTGGCCAGGGCTGGGTTTGAACCTGCCACCTCCGGCATATGGGGCTGGTGCCCTACTCCTTTGAGCCATAGGCACTGCCCTTATTTTTTTTTTAATTTCTTTTTCCTTTTTATTAATTGAGACAGAGTCTCACTATGTCACCCTTGGTAGAGTGCCGTGGCACTCTTAAACTCTTGGGTTTAAGCACTATTCTCTTGCCTCAGCCTCCCAAGTAGCTAGGACTACAGGTACCCATCACAACGCCCAGCTAATTTTAGAGACAACGCTCACTCTGGCTCTGGCTCAGGCTATTCTCAAACCCATGAGCTCAAGCAATCCACCCACCTCAGCTTATTTATTTATTTATTTATTTGAGACAGTCTCACTTTCTCACCCTCAGTAGAGTGCTATGGCGTCACAGCTCACAGCAACCTCAAACTCTTGGGCTCAAATGATTTTCTTGGCTTAGCCTCCCAAGTAGCTGGGACTACAGGCGCCCACCACAACACCCATCTATTTTTAGAGATGGAATTTCACTCTTAGGCTGTTCTCAAACCCAGAATGCTAGGATTATAGTCATGAGCCATTGTGGCTGACCTAGTATTTTAGATAACAATTAAAATTGTGATTGACAGTGCCACATTCAGATCATCAGACTTTATAAGTTGTATATAATTTCCAGAATATTTATATTTGAAAACACATCCTTTGCATTTTCTAACATATCTATATAACTTTAGAAAATATTTAACATTAAAAATATAACTAATTACGGCTTGGCACCTATAGCTCAACTGGCTAAGGTGCCAGCCACGTACACCTAAGGTGGCGGGTTCAAATCCCCAGCCTGGACCCGCCGAACAATGATGGCTGCAACCAAAAAATAGCCAGGCGTTGTGGCGGGCGCCTGTGGTCCCAGCTACTTGGGGGGCGGAAGCAAGAGACTCGCTCGAGCCCAGGAGTTGGACGTTGCTGTGAGCTGTAATGCCACGGCATTCTACCCAGGGGTACAGCTTGAGGCTCTGTCTCAAAAAAAAAAAAAAAAAAAAAATATATATATATATATATAACTAATTAGATTTCGGGAGGCACCTGTGGCTTAGTGAGTAGGGCGCGGCCCCATATACCGAGGGGGGAGGGTTCAAACCCAGCCCCGGCCAAACTGCAGCAAAAAATAGCCGGGTGTTGTGGCGGGCGCCTGTAGTCCCAGCTACTTGGGAGGCTGAGGCAGAAGAATCGCCTAAGCCCAGGAGTTGGAAGTTGCTGGAGTGACTCCGCGGCACTCTACCGAGGGCGAAAAAGTGAGACTCTGTCTCTACAAAAAAAAAAAAAAACTAATTAGATTTTGTGAATCTTTATAATTTTTGAAATATTTATATTAATAACAAACTCATAATGTAACTGAAAGAAGATCTGGTATTATTATTTGACAGTCTTTTATATAACTGAATAGATCTAATTATTTAATTTTTTTTTTTTTTTTTTTTTTTTGAGACAGAGCCTCAAGCTGCCCCCCTGGGTAGAGTGCCATGGCACTACAGCTCACAGCAACCTCCAACTCCTGGGCTCAAGCGAGTCTCTTGCCTCCGCCTCCCAAGCAGCTGGGACCACAGGCGCCCGCCACAACGCCCGGCTATTTTTTGGTTGTAGCCGTCATTGTTGTTTGGTGTGTCCGGGCTGGGAATTTGAACCCGCCACCTTAGGTGTACGTGGCTGGTGCCTTAGCTGGTTGAGCTATAGGCACCGAGCCTAATTATTTAATTTTAAAGGATTAAATTTAGGATTTTGAGAGCAGCGCCTGTGGCTCAAAGGAGTAGGGTGCTGCCCCCATATACTGGAGGTGGTGGGTTCAAACCCGGCCCTGGCCAAGAAAAAAAAAATTTAGAACTTTGATCTTGGGGAAACTAGTCAAAGATGTCAAAATGTTAAAAATATTTGATCAAAACAGAATCACAGATCATTATAAAGTAATATGTATTTAGCCACAGTGATAATCAAAGACTTTAAAAGCAATGAAGTTTCATGGCTATAAAAATTTTAGTACTTTCGGGCAGTGCCTGTGGCTCAGTGTGTAGAGTGCCAGCCCCATATACTGAGGGTGGCAAGTTCGAACCTGGCTCTAGCCAAACTGCAACAAAAAATAGCCAGGCATTGTAGGCACCTATAGTCCCAGCTACTTGGGAGGCTGAGGCAGGAGAATCTCCCAGGCCCAGGAGTTGGAGGTTGCTGTGAGCCGTGTGATGCCACTGCACTCTACAGAAGGTGATAAGGTGAGACTCTGTCTCTAAAAAAATAAATAAAAATAAAAATAAAGCTTGCTGACTTGGCAGCTATAGCTCAGTGGTTACAACTCCAGCCACATACACGGGTTCCAACCCAGCTCAAGCATGCTAAACAACAATGACAACTACAACAAAAAATAGTTGAGCGTTGTGGCAGGCACCTGTAGTTCCAGCTACTTGGGAGGCTGAGCAAGAGAATCACTTAAGCCCAAGAGTTGGAGATTGCTGTGAGCTGTGACACCACAGCACTCTACCAACAGTGACAAAGTGAGAGTCTGTCTCAAAAAAAAAAAATTAGTACTTTCAAAATTCAGTTGTTTTAAGTAATCAAAAACTTAATAGCTTGGCACCCTTATCTCAGTGGTTAGGGTGCTGCCCACATGCACCACCATTGGTGGGTTTGAACCCAGCCCGGGCCAGCTAAACAACAATGACAACTGCAACAAAAAAATAGCCGGGTGATGTGGCAGGCACCTGTAGTCCCAGCTACTTGGGAGGCTGAAGCAAGAGAATAGCTTAAGCACAAGAGTTTGAGGTTGCTGTGAACTGTGACGCCATGGCACTCTACCCCAGGGCAAAATAGTAACCCACTTTCTAAAAAAAAAAAAAAAAAAAAAAAAAAAAAGAAGAAGACCAGCTTAAGCAACACAGTGAGACCCCATCTTTAAAAAAAAAAAAATTAGCTGGGCATAGTAGTGAGCACCTGTAGTCCTAGCTACTTCTAGAGGTTGAGGTGAGGCAGGAGGACTGCTTGAACCCAGGAGTTTGTGGGTACAGTGAACTATGATGATGCCACCACAGTCTAACCAGTGCAACGGAGTGAGACCCTGTCTCCAAAAAAAAAGAAAAAGAAAAGGAAAAAAAAGATAACACAGAAATTATCTTGATAAGACATATAATCTTTGAATTTTAGGTTAATTACCAAAAGGCAAAGAAAAACTCCAATAGTGACTGGTTTTTGTTTCTGTTTTCTCTTTTTGGGGGGAAGAGAGAGAGAGTCCATTTTCAGAGAGTCAATTTCACTTTGTGAAATTATGTTGGCAAGCAAAAATGGGCAAACATGGCTTATGTTTGCTACTTTGTCTCACAAAAGGTCCTATGTTAACCTTCATTTTATGGATGAAGGCTGAGGCACTGAAGTGGCCAAGGTCACAGCTAGGAAGTGCCAGAAGATGGATTTGAACCCAGGCAGTATTATACTATCCTGCTTCTGCAAAGGAAGGGGAAAGCCAGGTGCCTGATGGGAAGATGGAGGGAGCATCCTGGAACACCTTTGCCTCAGGGAACTCGGGGAACATAACTGTACCTTGTCCCCCGTCCCAGGGCTTGGCCCAGAGTGCAATGGGAGGCAGAGACATGAGACTCCATGCAAGGAATCCTGGGACGAGAGACCCAGGGCAGAGCATGGAGCAGGGATCTCAAGGAGCAGGTCACAGCCTTGCGACTTTGGCCTTGTGGGAGAAGTAGACACTGTGGTAAATTTGTTATTCCTTCAACAAGACAGGATGCTGGGCTTGATGCCCCATGCTGTGGACCAGCCAGCCCTACCCTTAGGCCCAGGGTCCACTAGGACATAAAGCATAACACAGAACAGAATGGCGTGGGAACTGTGGCCAAGGGGCTGAGGGCAGTGGGAAGCTTCAGGTTTCATGGTGAGCCTAGGAGTATGTGTGAGACTTGCCTGGCATGGGGGGGTACTTCCTAGGCTACGGGTAATGCTCAGGGACAGTGCTGGTGGTCTTGTGATGCAGTGTGGCTAGGGTCAGCATGTAAAGGACTCTGAGGCCCAAGCTTTGGAGCTCACACTTGGTCCCCTAGCTACATCTTATCATCTGTTTGCCCTTTACAGTCACCTGGGAGCTCATTTAAAAGGCAGACACTGGGCTCGGTGCCTATAGCTCAACCGGCTAAGGCGCCAGCCACGTACACCTAAGGTGGTGGGTTCGAGTCCCCAGCCCGGACCCGCCAAACAACAATGACAGCTGCAACCAAAGAATAGCCGGGCATTGTGGCGGGCGCCTGTGGTCCCAGCTACTTGGGAGGCGGAGGCAAGAGACTCGCTTGAGCCCAGGATTTGGAGGTTGCTGTGAGCTGAGATGCCACAGCACTCTACCCAGGGGGACAGCTTGAGGCTCTGTCTCAAAAAAAAAAAAAAAAAAGGCAGACACTGGACCTCACCCCAGGCTCCTGAATCCCAGCCCCTGGGGCCTAGCCCAGGATGCCTGGCAAGCTTCCCAGGTGATGCCCATGTAGCCAGGCACTCGTGAAGCCTGCTGAGCATGGGGTTGTCACCATTGGCTGTGCATCAGAATCTCTTGGGCAGGATTTTAAAGTCTCAATGCGCAGGTTGCACCCCAGACCAAACCCATGAGAATCCCCTAAGGGGGAGCTTGGGCATCAGAATTTTTCATGGCTGCCCAGGTGATTCCAGTGTGTGGCCATGGTCGGGAACCTTGGGCAGGGCTGCCCGTCATGTCAGCCTCCAAAAGGAGCAGGAAGCCTTTCCTGAGCGCGTGTCTTTTTCACCCCTCATCCTCCCTGACCTCATCTGTTTATCTGCTTATTATCTGTGCCTATTTTTCTCCCTCCACCCAGATGGCAAGTCCCATGAGGGCCCCTCAGCACTTTTGTTCATTGCTGGATCCAGTAAGTGTATATTGAGTGAATTCATCAAGCACCTACCCTGTGCCAGGCAGAAAGGGGGACACTAACCCTATATCGCCTCTTATTTCTCCCAGCAACCCCACGAGGTGTACACTGTTGGACTCATTTTACCCTTCAGAGAGGTGAAGCTGAAGCGATTTGCCCTCTGTCCTCCACCTTGCACCGCCCCCCAGCCAAGGCCTTTGAGCAGCCCTTCTGTGAGAAGCTGCCTGGAGCTGCAGAGGGCCTGGGGAGCACAGGATGTGTTGACACAGCCAATCCTCAGGGTGTTTCTTGGAATCTCTCAGCTGGGTTTGAAAAGCCTCCTTCTTCACGGCCTGCAACAGGCTGTGTGCTTCCACTCCCAGGACTGATTTGAGAGGAGGACCTTGATGTGGTCAGCAGCTGCTCCCTGGCCAAAAAGGTGGGCCGTGGCCACCCCACCGTCTATCTCAGCCAATGGGCTTGGAGGCACTCCCCTTGCTCTGGCCCCAGGTGACCCTGGATTCTCAGGGTCAATCTCAGCTTCCCCTTGCCTCCCTGCTTCTGGGGTTAGGAGGGTTCAGGTTCCATTTCTCATACTGAGGAAGGGGAAAGAATCCCAAGGCCTGGTTTGGTGGGCTGGGGTGGGAGGATCCTGCAGGACAAACTAAATAAAAGCTTCAGGAAATGAAGGGTGGGTCAAGAAGACTCAAAGGTCTTAATTTCCTTAGGGTTGATCCTGGCTGGTAGTCAGGGCCTCTCCCAGCATCTTCTGAATGCAGCTCTTTAAGTGAGAGGGCAGGTAGCCAAGGTCCCAGTGAGGACCCCTGAATCCTGACCTTTACCTTCCCTTCCGTGGGGCAGTATGAAGAAGTCTTCCCAGCAAGCTAACTGCCTTCTGAACTGCCCCTATTGCAACTGATTTTCTGGGGACAGGGGCCATTCCAATTCCCAGCCTCCTTCCCTCCAGCCCCAGTCTCTCTTCTGCACCCTGGGCAGCTCTGCCAAGCTGGGTGAGGAGGCTGAAATAATTTCCGTTGTGTTGGCAACAAACACCAACTGGACACACCTCTGGGCTGGGGAAGATTGGGCACAACTTGGCAGCCTCGGGAGGCAAGAGGAGAGGCAGAGGAGAGGGGCTCAGCCTGGACACGAAGTAAGCACCCTGGGTGGGGAGAGGAGATTGTTGATGAGGTTTGGGCATTTTACCCAACCCCATTTTTCTTCCCACTCATTTTGCCTCATTTGTTTCCAATGCACATCTCTGAGGAAGTTGTTTTTTTGTTTTTTATTTTTCAGTTTTGGGCCAGGGCCGGGTTTGAACCGACACCCCAGGTATATGGGGCGGGCGCCCTACTCCTTGAGCCACAGATGCCACCCTTTGTGGAAGTTCTTTCTGTAGTCTTATCACTGTCTCTCCTGCTGATGATGTCACCTCTCATGTTGCAATGGGCCTTTATAATTTGCAGGATATTTTCTTATTACTCTTTTAAAAAAATTCGGCTCGGCACCTGTGGCTCAAGTGGCTAAGGCGCCAGCCACGTACACCCAAGGTGGCGGGTTTGAATCCAGCCTGGGCCTGCCAAACAATGATGGCTGCAACCAAAAAATAGCCGGGCGTTGTGGCAGGCGCCTGTGGTCCCAGCTACTTGGGAGGCTGAGGCAGGAGACTCACTTGAGCTCAGGAGTTGGAGGTTGCTGTGAGCTGAAATGCCATGGCACTCTACCCAGGGGGACAGCTTGAGGCTCCTGTCTCAAAAAATAATAATAATAATAATAATAATTTCTTTCACCTTCTTTTTTTATTTTTTGTGAGAAAGAGTCTCACTTTGTCACTTTCTTTTTTTTTTTTTTTAGCCAGGGCTAGGTTTGAACCCAGCACCTCTGGCATATGGGGCTGGCCCCCTACTTTTGAGCCACAGGCACCACCCACTTTGTCACTTTCAATAGAGTGCTGTAATGTCACAGCTCACAGCAACCTCCAGCTCTTGGGCTTACGCAATCCTCTTGCCTCAGCCTCCCAAGTAGCTGAGACTATAGGGTGCCCGCCACAACACCCAGCTATTTTTTGTTGCAATTTGGCCGGGGCCAGGTTCAAACCCACCACCCTCAGTGTATGGGGCGGGGCTGGCACCGTAGCCAGTAAGACACAGGCGCTGCCCCCCTTTCACCTTCTTGACAGTGTTCCAGATGAAGGGTATGTTTTATTTTGTTTCTGAGACAGAGTCTCACTTTGTCAACGTTGGTAGAGTACTATGGCATCATAGCTCACAGCAACCTCAAATTTTGTTTTGTTTTTGAGACAGTCTCACTTTGTCACCCTTGATAGAGTGCCATGGCATGATAGCTCACAGCAACCTCAAATTTTTAGGCTCAAGTGATCCTCTTGCCTTAGCTTCCCGAGTAGCTGGAACTTCAAGTGCTTGCCACAGTGCCCAGCTATTCTTGCTCAGGCAATCCACCTTCTCAGCCTCCAGGGTATTTTCTATATGTTATCTCATTCAGTCTTCTCAGATGTCATTCTAGGATCAGGGGCGTTATTATTAGGTACTGTCACCATTTCCATTTTACTACCTGGCTCTATGGCTCACGCCTGTAATCACAGCACTCTGGAAGGCCCAGGAGGGAGGATCCCTTGAGCTCAAGAGTTCAAAATTAGGCTCAGTGCCCATAGCATAGGAGTTAACAGTGCCAGCCACATACACCGAGGCATACACCAAGGCTGGCAGGTTCGAAATTAGTCTGGGTCAGCTAAATAACAATGACAACTGCAACAAAAAATAGCCGGGTGTTGTGGCAAGCACCTGTAGTCCCAGCTACTTGGGAGGCTGAGGTAAGAAAATTACTTAAGCACAAAAACTTGAGGTTGCTATGAGCTATGACACCATGGCGCTCTACCGAGGGTGACATAGTGAGACTCTGTCTCAAAAAAAAAAAAAAGTTCAAGACCAGCCTGAGCAAGAGTGAGACCCTATCTTTACTAAAAATAGAAAAATTAGCTGAGCGTTGTGATGGGTTCCTGCAGTCCCAGTTACTTGGGAGGCTGAGGCAGGAGGATAGCTTGAGCCCAGGAGTTTGAGGTTGCTATGAGTGAGGCTGATGCCTAGAATGCCACTGCACTCTAGCCTGGGCAACAGAATGAGACTCTGTCTCAAAAAAAAAAAAAAAAAAAAGAAAAGAAAAGAAAAGTTTCCATTTTACAGACGAAGAAACTGATGGGTGAGAGAAGGGATGTATTCCCAGTAACATGGGTAGTGAGTGGCAGTTGTAACCCAAACACATTTGCCTGATTCCCAGTTACTCTAGTGTCCCTGCGTCTCTCCACATTGCACCTGTGTAGAAACCCAAGTTCAGTCCTCTCCCCACCCCCTCCTCCCTCTTCCATATTATCTATCACACCTCAGAGGCAGCCCAGGTCCAAAGATGCCATCCTGTCTGTGCCCCTGCCTCTACCCCAGCGCAGGGGAGGCTCCTTGTGGCCCATATCTGGAGCTCATCTGGCTGTGGTCCGCGAGAGAGTGATGGAGGGAAAGTTGGGGCAGTCAAGGGTGTCAGCTGCTGCCACTTCTTTTTGAGCAAAGACTTTGAAAGTTTAATGTGATAATCTCATCCTGATTACTGAAAACTGAGGACCTTGGCCTTATCCAAGAATCCATTCTGACCTCACAGAAGAAGCCGAGAGACTACACTGGTCTCCTGGCCTCCCCGCCCCCTATCTTCCTGCTCACTGAGAAGGACCTGAGCCTTGTTTGTTTGTTGTTTATTAGTGGAATGAAGGTGCTTCTGGATCATGGTAGGGATGATCCTGGCCTCCATGCTTCAAGACCTGAACAGGGGACTCTAACTCTTCCTTTTTATATCTGGGAATTTAATATTCCAAAAAGTGTTGCTGGTTAATCTGGCTGTGAGGTTGCTCAGAAGGCATAGAAAGTCAACCCATCCAGGGACCCAGGAATTTATCACATCCCTCCACCTTGATTTACTGGCTGGGAAACCGAGGCCTGTTGCTGTTGTCTTCGTATCAACTCTGCCCAGAAGCAAACCAATTAGCACCGTGTCTGGTTCTGTGTTCCCAGCGCCTGTCTCATTATTTGGGGATTTATGTTCCGGTCACTGTGAAGGACAACTGTCCGGGTTTCCAGTCGGGGGAGGGGGGGCAGGGCGAGGGGGGGGCTGGCCAGCACTGGAGCCCAGCGGTGGTAGGAGGTGGTGCCGTCCTGCTTGGGGCAGGATGGGGATTTGATTTCAGGGGGATTTGCAACCAGTGGGGAGCCGCCCTGGGCACATGGTGGCTCTGGGCTATTTTAGGAGGCAAAAGGATGGGGGGGAGGGGTCACAGTGGACTTGTTCAAGGCATAGTGCGCCTGCCCTTTCAGTGGGAGCAGAAAAGGATCCATGATGGATGGGGTGGGGCAGACCCATTAAAGGTTGGGTCTGGGATCCAGGTTCCCAGAATTATGCCACATGTCTTGCTGGGCAAGGGGTCTGTGGCTCTTTGCTGGAGCTCCTTTGCCACAGGCTTTGCTTTATCGGGGGCCCTTGGTGTTATTATTATGAACAATTATTTTAACCATCTCATATCTTTGTAGTAAAAATGATATTTATTGAGCACTCAGGGAAAGCCCCTGAAACAGGAAAAAGGGCACAGGCTTTAAGCCAGGCACACTAGCTTCTGTTCTGTATAGGTCTCTTCCAAGCTGGGTAATGTTGGTTGCTTAAGTCCCTTCACTTCTCAGAGCCTCAATGTCCTTCCCTCTAAATCAGGACCCAGTAACACCTAATTAGTGATGTCCATATTGTTGGTTGAGCACATGTTAAGTTGGGCACTCTGCATGGTTGATCTCACATCATTCTCTACACCAGCAGTTCTCAACCTGTGGGTCGCAACCCACAGGAATTGTATTAAAGGGCCTCAACATTAGGAAGGTTGAAAACCACTGCTCTATACTGTTATATTTTAAGGGCCTTGTTTTACAGATAAGGAAGCTGAAGCTCAGAGAGGGGAAGTTACTTGCCTAAGCTCACACAGCCAGAGCAAAATGCCTACTTTATTTCTCTCACACCCATTGGTTCATTTCTCAAATCCAGCAATATTATTGGTCACCTTCTGTATCCAGGCACTGTTCTAGGGCCAAGGATTCATCTACAGACAAAACAGAGGAAGAGGAGATAATGGGATGAGACTGGGCAGCAGTGAGAACGAGAATGGCCAAACCGGAGACTCAGCAGCTTTATTTAGACTAAAGGTCATTTTTTGGCTGGGGAGGGCAATAACTAGTGGCCTGAATCATTCACTGGGCAAGTGGTAGGTGGGTAAAGGCAGGCCAGCACCACTTGGTTCCTCTAAGTCTCAGAGGAACGTAGGAGGAGAGGAACCTACTGGGAAGAGATTTTCTGGTTCTTCTTCCTCTTCACCCCATGTTTATAGAAAAAAATGGCCACGAGGCATGTTAAGATAAGGCCTTTAGAGGCACCATAGCAAAGAAGAGAGAGAGCCTAGACTTTGGAGTCAACCAGTGGGATTCAAATCTCAACTTCATCCCTATCTAGCTGTGTGACCTTGGGCAGGTAACTTAACCTCTCAGAGCCTCCCTCTCCTCATCTTCAAAGGGAGGAGAGTTATACAGTCCTTGCAGGGTTATGGGGGAGGACAAAATGAATGAATAAAGGGAAGGATTTGGCATACAGGAGACCCACCACAGATGGCAGTGTTTTGTCTGTGTGGAGGGTTGTAGTATCTAGGTGAAGCCACGTCTTTGTGGGTGGCACTAAGCTGGCACCTGTGGTTCTGCTGAATGATTTCAACAGGCTGGGCAGAATAGGAGAGCCAGCAAGCCTAAACATAAGATCTAGTGCTCACAGGTTGAGAAATCACTCACTCAGGAACCAGGATGGAAATGCTAAACTCACCAGTGCATCACATGAAAACAGACCTGGGGGGTTCACAGATCCTCAGCTCTATGCAGAGCTAATTCAAGACTGACTCATGGTTGAGGGGTGAGCAGTATTAATAGAGGACAGGGCTGAGGTGGGCAGAAGAGGGAAAGGTTATGTTCACCCTTGTTCTAAGGAGGATGCTGAAAGCCTAAATAAGTTTAGAGGATCTAACTGGGGATAATAAAATACCTGAAAACCATTTATTCAATAATTTTTTATTAAGTTGTTTTGGTCAGTTGGCCACCTTGCAAGGTACTGGACAGAACGAAATTAATAAAGGGCCAGAACTCCCCTGGGGGTGCTTAGCATAGTGGGGTAACTGGTAAGGAAGTTAGGGGAAGAAGGGGTTAGGAGAGACAGTTTAATACAGTATAATAGATGCAATGTTAGGGACCCATACAAGGTTTCCTGGGCACACATAGAAGGGGGAGCCATGTCTTCAAAGGCTTCCTGGAGGAGGTGTCAGGGGAAAAGTAGTTGAGGGAAATGAGTCCCTTTAGCTGAGAGAAGAGACGTCCCCTTAGGAAGAAGCTGCCAGCCATGTGGAGCAGGCCGTGGAAGGTGGTGTGCACTTTTTCTGTGTTACCAACAAACAGATCTAGGACCAGTACACAGGCATTATAGGAAAACAGATGCCAGTTCTCCATGTTAATGAGCTAACCAACATCATGGGTTGGGAGGGAGAGAGGGCCATCTTGTGAGGTAGTGAACTCCCTATCACTGGCACATTCAAGCAGAGACCAGGGGGTAACTAATCAAGGCTGCTACAAAACAGACAGGATGACCTCTAAGCTCCCTTCCAAGTCACAAGCAACTGTGATTCTCCATGGACAGCCACAGGATGTGGACTGTGACAGAAAGCAGTGTGATGGGATCAAGTTAGAGGATGAGTGTGCTGTGTGATGGCAAGGTGCATGTGGTGTACCATGACTGTCATTCCTACCCTGGACTTTGTTTGTTTTGTTTTGTTTTGGAAACAAGAGTTTCACTTTGTTGCCCTCAATAGAGTGCTATGGCATCACAGCTCACAGCAACCTCAAATTTTGGGGCTTAGCAATTCTCTTGCCTCAGCCTCCCAAGTAGCTGGGACTATAGGCACCTGCCACAACACCCAGCTGTTTTTAGAGACAGGGTCTCACTTTTGCTCAGGCTGGTCTCAAACTTGTGAGCTCAGGCAATCCACCTGTCTCAGCTTCCTAAGTGCTGAGATTATAGGCATGAGCCACCATGCCCAGCTACCCTGGAATTCCTTTGAAAAAAATTGTGGTAACTACTTTATTGATATGTAATTTACATACTATATAATTCATTCATTTAATTTGTACAATATAATGCAGGTGTACTTTTTTTATTAAGTCGTATACACATAGATCATGAATACATTTATGCATAAGTGGGGTACAATGTGTTGATTTTTTTTATACAATCTGATGTGCTTACATCAAACCAATCAAGATAGCTTTCGCCTCATTTACCTGATTATTGTGTTAAGACATTTATGTTCTACACTTGACAGATTTGACTTGTACTCTTGCAATATGCACTATAGGTGTGGTCCTGCTGTTTACCCTCCCTCTATCAAACCTCCCTCCGCCCCTCCCTTCCCACTCCATTTCTTGAGTTTGAGATCAGCCTGAGCAAGAGTGAAACCCCCATCTCTACTAAAAGTAGAAAATTATCTGGGCACCGTGGTGGGTGTCTGTAGTCCCAACACTCTTGGGAGGCTGAGGCAGGATGATCACTTGAGTACCAGAGTTTGAGGTTGCTATGAGCTATGATGCCATGACACTCTACCCAAGGCAACAGTGAGACTGTGTCTCAAAAAAAAAAAAAAAAAGAAGTGGAAATGAATTCATTCAGTTATTTAACCACTGCTGATGGAGCACCAATTAGGTATGCCTGAAGCTTTGTGCTGGTGTTTGCAACAGCTAGGAAATAAAGGTCCTACTTTCATGGGGGAGATAGCTAAATGTCCCAGCAAAAGAATTACAACTTGTTGGGTGGGGGGGGGAGAATTACAACTTGGGAGATGCATTAAGAGGGACATAAACCAGGGACTGAGACCAAAAATAAGGGAGCTGAGGAAAGGGCCCTGGGGAGGTAACTTTTAGTCGGTATACCTGAGTGACAAGGAGAGAGCTCTGTGAAAGTCCAGGGCTGAGGGAACAGGAAGGCCAAGGTCCCCAGGCAGGAGTGGGTTGGTGGGTACGAGGACCAGGAAAGCTGGGAGCCTGGGTGGCAGTAGTGGGCAAGGCATGGGGAAAGATCCCCACCATGGGACCTGCTCTCTGCATTGGCCTGGCCCCCACCCCAACAGGCCTGCTTCAACAGGAGGTGGAGTGAGCAGCACTGAGACCTCTTTGGCTGCAAGAGCCATTTCTGTCCCCTCTCTTTGGCTCCTGCTCTTTTATCCTGATGTTGCTTTGCCAGTAACAGGAAGATGGTTGGGCTCTTAGAATTCCTGCTACCAACCCCTGCCTCCTGTCCTCCCTGGCTGGCTTCATGCCCCTGTCTGTGCTGGACTCTGTGCACTAGTTTTCTGGGAGGATCAGAAATGACCTCCAGCCTCACATGGGTGAGGTCTCCCCAGAAGACTCTGGCTCTCTCCCCTGACCTCCAGAGACCATCCCCAGGATCAGTCTGAAGTCTCCGTTTTTGCTGCTCACTTCCTGTGTGACTTTGGACCAGTAATTCAAGGTCCCCCCAAAAGGTTTCCTGGTCGGTAAAATGGGGATCAAACCTGCCTGGGCAGAGCAGTTATAAGGCTCGAATGTGATCCCTCCTGGCACCTAGTAGGTGCTCCATGAATATAAGCTTCCTCTACTTGGCAGGAGCTTCCTCCCCAAAGAGGGGCCAGTTTGGGGGAGGTAGCCAGTATGGGGTCCCCTTCCCTGTGCCTTGGGAATCCGAGGGTGCTCAGGGCCTGGAGGGCCAGGAGTAGGAAGGATACTCACCAATGGGGCTAGCTCTTCAGCCACGAGCCCACTGGGTCTCCCCTCTCCTCCTTCACCCAGTCTCTCCGCGGAGCCCCTCTCCCTGCGCCGGGTCGTCCGGGCGCACTCTGGGCGACGCGGCTCCTGGCACCTGCTGGGCTCAGGCCCGCCGGGGGCGGGCTCGGAGACGCGGCGGCGTTGGCCCCAAGACTCGCGCGGGTCCGGGACTAGCTGGCTGCGCGCCTCCCGGAGCTGCGACCCGGACTGTCCCGGCGGCCGCGGGCGGCCCCACGCAGCCGCGCTCGGTCCGGAGCGTTCTTCAGGTAGGCGCGGACGGAATCGGCGCCGCAAACTCCGCTCCCCATCCCGGATCGCTCCCCGGCGCTGAGCCAGTGGAGGAGAGGGACGCCGGGTCGGGGTGAAGGCGGCCCTGTAGGGTTGGGGCCAGAGGCGAGGACCATGC
This sequence comes from Galago senegalensis, assembly GCA_963575145.1. Taxonomy (NCBI): domain Eukaryota; kingdom Metazoa; phylum Chordata; class Mammalia; order Primates; family Galagidae; genus Galago; species Galago senegalensis. Next base: position 15,685 of record CAUYTI010057835.1, read on the forward strand.
CCACCTGGCGTGTGGGGAAGGTAGGAGACAAGGACTGCAACTAAGCCGGAAACTGAGGCCGGGAGAGGGGGCAGCAAGGGTGATGGCAAGAAGGACTTAAGCTTCGTTAGAGACTCTACCCACTCCCACCCCAAGGAGGGGATCATTCTCAGGAGACCAGGCTCCGCCAAAAAACCCACCTTCTTTTCCTAAGAAGTTTAGAAAATCCAAACGTCAGTCCACCCCTAACAACCCTGGAATGGAATACAACATAAGCTGGGGGGGGGGTGCAAAGAGCATTCCTATCACTCCCACCCCTCTACCTCAGTCATTCAGTCATTGGAGGCCTTTTTGTTCCCTCTCCCCCTCCCCCAGGCAGAATACCTCCCCTTCAGCAAGGGGCAGGGGCCTCTCCTGACCTGAGGCAGGCAGCCCTAGGGGGTACACCCACAACTCTAAACCAGTCCTAGGACCTCCCAACCTTCAACCCTCCTCCCTCTGGCTCCTAGGATTCCATCCCCCAGCCCTGACTTGGAAGTGCTGACTGGGGGACCCTGAGAGGTAAGGAGTGGGCTTTGAGGGAACCCCCCCACACCCCTTTCTCCATTTGTGATATTGGGCTGGGAGAGCTGGCTGGGGATGTGGCAGGCTGTGCCATGATCCCAGGCCCTGGTGTACCTGGCAGAGGTGTCTTCTATGCATACTAAGGTTATCAGGGCAACAAGTCAGGTTTCCTAGGTTTTACCTGGCAGCAGAGGCAAGAAAAGGGGGTGCTGAGACTAACACTCCCCTTATCTTCACATCCTGAGTTGTTCTATGTTGCCACTGTGGACCCTGCAGAGAGAGATGCAGGTTAGATACTAAGAGGGAATTCCTTCCCAAGGTGGGTTGAAGGTCTTTGGGGAGTCTCACTGACCAGGAAAGGCAGCCCCTATCTTTGGAACATCAGGAGGGAATGAGGCCCTCTGGAGCACCCTGACAGCAGGGGATGAGGACAGATCAGAAGAGGGAAGAGAAGTGATGGGGGCCAGTACCTCACCTCTGGACCATCACCTTCCTCACCTCCTGTGCCCTCTCTCTCTCTTCCTTGGAGCTTGAGTGTTGACTTTCAGCAGCTCTTAACCAGCTCACTACTAAAATCTCTAGCACCCAGAAATCTCCAGGGCAAGGTGACAGGCTTCCTCTGTCAACACTTGGGATGGGAAGACAGCCATGGCTGCCTTGGTTTGCCAGGTGGAACCCCTCACCTGGCCACTGTCCCTTGGAACAGCTGTTTCCCAGCCCCAGGATTTCCTGCTCTGGCAAAGCAGGGCATATGGGCTGGGGGTGGCACAAAGGACCCACTCAGGACACTTCACTCCTCTGGTCCCTCTGGTGGGGAATATCAGGATGTAACCTTAGGTGACCCCAGCTCCCTGGGCCCATGGAATATCTAAGGTAGGTGCCATTCTGCGTAGTCACACTATTCCCTTCCTTTCTCTGTGAAGGTGTCAGTTTTGAGAGAGGGCAGGGGGAAGGTTACAGAGTGGAGAAGCCAAGATGTTCAGTGGTGGCTCCTCAAGGGCACTCACACGATATCCAGGCACAGAGGGCTCACACTCTGCTAGGGTCAGAACAGATGAGGCATCTCTTCTTCCAGATGCTTCTCTCTGCAGCTGGATTGGTAGAAGGGACAGGATCTCACATTGCTGCCTGTGACCCCCATGAGTGACTGGCATCTTGCTGCCTGGGTCTTTGCCTCATAGAATGGAGAGAACTGGCCCTACTCACTGCCTCTCCTTTTGACTCAGAGCCTCAGTTGCCTCATTTGTAAAGCCTCCCAGGATTGCCCCAAGGATCAATTGAGGCAATGTTTCCACAGTGCCCAGAGGATAATGACAGGCATGCCCCACCCTGCCTTTCTCCTAGGCTAAAGCAGAGTCACACAGCTTGGCCTTCACCCCCTTCCACCTGAGAGGCAGCTGTTCTGTATTGCACTGCAGCTCCGCCTGCAAAGAACCCAAGAGATTAACTCAGTCCAATCCCTTCTCTTTAAAGGAGGGAAACCAAAGCCCAGAGGGCCAGAGACTGGCCCAAGGTTGGCCAGCCAGCCAGGCTCCCTTCTCATAAGCAGGGCCTGAGATCTGGCTAGAGAAGATGGGAGGGTGGCTGTTGGCTGATGTGGGGGAAATTCCAGAGTGTAATTGGGCTCATTAAAGGTTTGGTGAAGGAGCCCTTCATGCTCTGCCAAAGCAGAGGGACAGGCTAGAGCCTTCTTCTTTGGTTACTCTTTTGGGACAATCAGCCTTTTCCTGAGGACCCCCCCATCCCCAAACTGCAGCTGCAAAAACCCTCTTTATGGCCTCCAAAGTCCTTTGCCATCCTACCCTCTTTGGACAGGCAGGTAGGGAATCTGACCATTCCACATTGGCTGAGGACCTCACTGAAATCCATGGCCTTGAAGTGCATTTGTCACCTAGCCAGAGCAGTGGGAAAGGGACCCCAGGGCCCTGCCTGAGTGTTTCTACCACTGCACCTCCAAGTCTGGACACACAGATAAGACAGGCAGACAGAACCCTAGCCTCCATTAGCTCCCCAGCTCTGGTGTGAGCCTGCCTTCAAGTGGATGGGTCCCTGCCATGGTCCAAACAGCGCCCCCTTCCCAGGCAGCCTCAGCCCTTCTCTCAGGGAAGATGGGGAACAGAGGGAGATTTATCCCATTTCCTGTAAAAATCCCAGACAGACAGACAGAGGGGTATATGTTTGCTCTTTTCCTCTGTTTTCACCTTGTCCTTACTCCCTGCCTCTTTGGCCCCACTCCCTCTTGCCCAGGGTGTGGCACCTCCCTGCCTGGCCCTGGAGGCTATAAGGGGCTGCACAGCCCTGAGCCTCTTAGGAGCCCTTTTCAGAGTCTGTGAACCCCCTCCTTACCTAGCTGTTCAAATCAGGGCTTGGCACGCTTGAAGGAGAGCTGGAATAGGGTAGTGGGGAAGGATTTGAGGCTGAGTCAGACAACTGTATGTTCAGGTCCAGCCACAAAAGCTCTCAAAGCCTGTTCTCTAATCTACAATGTGGGGTAACAGGTTAATAATAGTGCCCACCTCATGAGGTTGTTGTGAAGTTTAAAAGAGATCCTATGCATAAAGCACTTGGCACACAGTAAGCCCTCAATAAATGGGGTCATTATTAAATAAAGAAGGCACGGAAAGACAAGGAAGTTTCTAGAATCAGCTGTTGCACTGTCTTGCCATTTTACTTTGATGCAACTCCAATGCCCTGCTCTGGGACTCGGTTTCCTCATCTGTTAAAGGCAACATGTGGGCAAGGTCTTGTCAATGGTAGATGGGTAGGTGCGGCTAGGATGAAGCAGCACACTGGCTCTGAATAGCAGCGGTGGTGGGGGGGGTGCTATTGATCTTCTAATGCTCATGGCAGGGGTCTGTACCCGTGCATGCCCTAGTAATTGCCACCTCTCCACATTTTCCATGGCCTCGGCTGGCACAGTGTTGCTCCCCAGGGGACAGCTGGGAAGGCAGGTCAGATAGGGCAGGCTGTACCAGGCCCAGCGGCCTGGCTGGAGGGGACACAATTATCCCGGAATCTTGAAGCCCTTGGAGCCCAGAGGTTGTATATCACAGAGGTTTAATCAGCTGTGTGGCAGATATTTGTCTGCTCTCTTGCGCCATGTCCTCGGCCTATCTGTCATAAACTGCCCTGAGATTTCAAAATATCCCTGTCCCCATGCTGGCGGGGCGGGCAGCTTTGGCACTGCCATGAAAATCTCATTCCTCTGAAGCCTCTGCCCTGGGGAATTGGACCCCCACCTTCTCACCCAACACTTGCACCTGGGACCTCCTGCCTCCCTTTTCCTGCTGGCATTGGGGGAAGGCTAGAAAAGACAGAAAAGCTATAATGACCGTCATCTAGAGGTGAGAGGGGACATAATAGTGGTGGGGGGCTCTATGTATCATGGAGGGTCTTCTTTCAAAGTGATGGGAGCAACCTTCAGTGTGCCCTCTGTTGGAAAAGCTGTGCCCTGGATCCCTGGTATGGCCCCACGGTGGGGGACAGCCTAGTTGCCCTTTGAGTGCAGATGACTGGGTTCTGTCCTGCCCGAGGGTGCTGGATCTTCACCTTTTACCATCTTCCCGCGGGAGGCTCGCTGCGCCACCTGGAGGCCATATCTGGGAATGCATTCAGCTGCCCTACACAGTAGCAGAGATAGGACCCTCAAAATCAGCCGGCACCTATGACCACGTAAGGGTCAGAATTAGTTTGCTAGGGCTGCCATAGCAAAGTACCACAAACTAGGTGGTACTTAAACAACCGAAGTTTGTTGTATCACAGTTCGGGGTGTAAGAAGTCCAAGATCAAGGTGTGTTAGCAAGGTTGGTTCCTTCTGAGGACCATGAGGAGAAATCTGTACCCTACCACTCCCCTCATTTCTAGTGGGTTGCTGGCAGTCTTGGGTTGCTGGTGTTCTTGGGTATGCAGATGCATCACCCCAATCTCTGTCTTCGTGTTAATATGAATTCTCCCCATGTACGTGTTTATGGCCAAATCGTCCTTTTTATAAGGATGCTAGTTGTGTATATTGGACTAGAAGCCCACCCCATACCAGGATAGCTTTATCTTAACTAATAACATCTGCAGTGATCCATTGCCAAATATGCTGACATTTTGAAGTGCTTGGGGTTAGGACTTCAACAAATTGAATTTTTGGTGGCAGGAGACATAATTCAACCTCGGCACACAGTCTCAAATATTCAGTGAGAGTCTCGTTCCATGGTTTGGGTTCAATGATATCCACCCCATGGCACAGCTACACTGTCACATGCCCACCGAGTGACACAGATTCATCTCAGTAATGATGGCATGACAGAGACATAGTAACCCAGGTATATACTGGCAGACATTTGGGGTGATGGACAAGGTGACTCCACTCACAAGTGGTAAGACATAGATTAATAATTGATGACTTCTGAAGGACGCTGAGAAGCATTCTGAAGAGATCAGCTCATCTACTCCCCATGGTGCATGTATGACTTAGGGGTGTTACCAATCACCCCCATTTTACAGACATATGATGAGGGAACTGGGCTTGGATTACCCAGCAGTAAGCAACAGAGCTGAGATTTGAACCCAGGTGTGAAGCAGCATGGAGCTGCTGCCCTTCATTGCTGTGCCCCTGTGCTCTATCCACACACAGTGCCCATGTGTATAAAGACAGACACATGTTATGTGGGACCACTGCCCACCAAATGACAAGCAGCTTACTGAGAATGGGGAGGCATCCAGGGACTGAAGGCAGATTCTTGGCTGTGGACCTGTGAAATTAATTTTCCTTGTTCACATGTAGGCTCCACACTGGATGTGTGGTCTTGTGAGGACATTATGGCATCACTTGGCTTGTCTGATGTGCAAACTGAGCGTGGGCCTACGGACATAGGAAATGCTCTTTGGGGAGATGTATTAGTCTCAGTGTTTTAAATAACAGAAATTTATTTTCTTGGAGTTTTGGAGACTAGAAGTCTGAGACTGAGCTGTCAGCAGAGTTGCTTTCTCCTGCGGCCTTTGTCCTTGGCTTGCAGATGGCCTTCCCTTTGTAACTGTCTGCCCAAATTTCCTCTTTTTGTAAGGAAACTGGTCATATGAATTAGGGCCCACCCATATGACCTCGTTTTAATGTAGCTACCTTGATATAAACCCTATATCTAAATATAGTTACTTCTGAGGTCCTGGGGGTTAGGACTTCAACATATGAATTTGGGGGAGGATACAATTCAGTTAGTAACAGGAGAGATGGGCTGCCATGACTCACCCAGGCTCTAAGATTGGGGTTGACCCAATCTAAGGAAAGGTACAGACCCTACTCTTAGGAAGCCCCCCCTCTGAAGCAGAGGCAGGAACCACACACACAGATTCAGGAAGGAAGTGAAAATTAACACAGTTCAGTCTGAGAAAGGGAGTTGGGCAGCCTCACAAAGGTGATGGTTAGAGGCAGACAAGTCAGACAGAGAAAGTTCCAAAGAAGTGAGTTGGAAAGGAAAGAGTAAGCGGAAGACGGGGGGCACAGAGGGGTGATGTAAGGTGCAGATGTGTGCACGTGTGATGGCTGTATCCAGCAAATCCAGTCAGCAGGGCTCAGGTCTCTGTCAAAACCACCATCTGTTGGCCTCAGCCTCAGTGGCCAGGACAGCAGGGGCATCTGGAGCCACACAGGGCAGGGGTTGGAATGGCTTCGCACACTGTCACTATTTGTGAATGTCACCCTGCTGGGCACAGGGCACAGGAAGGTTGGGTTTCTGGCCCGTGGCTGCTGCATCTCCAGTAAGCGCCACATGCCTGCCTGTCACAGGATCGTTGGTGCTTGATGTGGATTTGAGAACAGGACTCTGGCTTCTCCAAATGGGAATCCACAGCCCTACTGCTGCCTCTCCTGCAGTGCCCACCTTGCCTCCAGGACCCAAGGTTCCACCTCTGAACTTTGCTCTGTGGCCCTCCACGTACCCAGGGGTCTCGGCCTCCAGCTTGTAGACATTTCTGATGCCCTCCCAGATATTCCCATATTTTAATGCTGCTTTGCTTGAAATGGACCCCTTTATGCTCCCTTTTCCCATCCTTAGGCTGGGGGTCTCCACAAGCTGGGGAGTTTCAGCTGGGATATAGAGCTCAGGCAGCTCCCAGTCTCGATTCCCCTTCTGCTCCTTCCTATGTGTTCATGACCATTAAGCCTTTCATTTGTCTTTGTCTGCCCAGGTATGAAGCGGCCACTGAGCCCATCCCCCCCAGTTGAGAAGGAGCCCCCCATATCTGGAGTTGCTGAATGCCCTCCAAGGCCCCCAGAACCACCTAAGCCCAAGTGGGAAAGAAAACGGCCATCGTACACGCTCTGTGACGTCTGCAACATCCAGCTGAACTCAGCAGCCCAGGCCCAGGTGCACTGCGGGGGGCGGGCCCACCAGAGGCGGCTCCGGCAGCTCAGCTTGGGGAAGATCCCCTCAGGGCCAGGTCAGTGTGGAGGGGCACTGCTCCCACAACCTTGGTCTAGGCCTCCCTGGGGGAGGATCTCTCTGGGCCACTCTGAAGAGTTCTGGATCTGTGGCCTCCCTCTTATGGGTCTGAGGTAACCTCAATGGGGTCTTAGGTTCTGAGGCTCCCCTGATATCATCAAGTTTTGCATCTGGATAACCCTTCTAGGAGATCTCTCAGGAACTGCAGGTCACTAAGCCTCCTCGGAGTCTGGTTCTGGGGGCTCTCCCTGTGGGGTCTTTTGGAATCAGGATTCTAAGCAGCATTTGTCCAGTCTGGAGCCCCCTGGCAGGGATAGTCTTTCAGACAAGCGCCTCACGGGCAGGTGTACCAAACTCCTGCTCTGTGCCTGGTCTCCAAAAGTAAGGTCAGCAAGGTTCACAGCACTCCCACTAAGGGACAACGACAGGCACCTCTCTCTTTGGCTGCTGGACTCCTGGCCGGGATTTCTGCTCTCCCTAGCTGGGGTGACTTTGCAGAGGTTTGGCTGTGAGCACTGAAGGGGCAGCTGGCTGCAAGGCAGATTTCCGGGGGAAATGGGTGAATGCATCTATGAGAGTGATTCTGGCTGACAGGCACAGAGGGGCCATGGGGAAATAGGAATGGCTCAGGCTGCTGGCTGCCAGGAGACACAGATTCATAGCCAGGCCCGGTGTGAGGAGGTGGGAAGGACAGGAACTTAACCTGGTTTCTAGGGGGTGGCCACTGGAAACCTTCCTTATAGCCAAGGGCAGTAGCTTTGCCAGAGGCTACGCTCTGAACTCAGACACCCTCTTGTAAGCTGCCTGTTCTTTCGGTGCTATTCATGGGGCACCCACTGCCCCCCCCTACCTCCTGGAGGCTGGAGACAAATAAGATCCAGTCTTTACTCAGCATCTGTCCCAAGATTGAGTCTGTCTTTTGGGTAGAGACAGCCATGAAAAGAACAGAGGAATGTTGTGGTGCCACATGGGACATACTCCAGGCACACAAAGGGAAAAGAGCAGTTCTACCTGGGGGTACCAGGGAAGTCCTTCTGAAGGATGGGATGCTGAGCCTGGAAGATGCCTGAGGAGAGGAGGGGCATTTCAGGCAGGAGTCATGGTGGAAGCTGAACAGAGGCTGGGACTCTGAGCAAGAGTATATCTGACTGCTGGATCTTTCTGGAGCAGGCGTCTGGATTCATAAGTCACTCACTAATCCATCAAATGTTTATCGATGACCTACTAAGTGCAAGCTGCTGTTGGGGAGATTAAAAGGCGTCATGTCTGCCTGTCAGGAAAGAGCTGTCAAAATAACACACATGCAGACAAGTTTGTTCTAAGATAATAACAGGCTTCCCAGAGATGGGTACAGGGTGCTTCAAGAAATCAGAGGAGGGAGAGGTGAACAAGAAGTCAGGGAGAGCTTCAAAGACAGCATAGTGATGGTAGATATTGGAGATGGAGCAGGAATCCCAGGCAGGGAAGCAGCTGGAGCAAACACGCCAAGACCTGAAAGCCTGTGGCCCCCCAGGAGCAGTAAGCATGTCCCAGACGTGTGCTGGGTATCCCGTGAGCACGGGGGAGGTCGTGGAGAAAGCAAGAACGACCTCTGAGAGACTTGCCACCAGACTGGCTTTGGCCTTTGTTCTAAAGGGGGTGGGTATCACCAAATGAGTTTAAGCAGGAATTAGTGTTTTTAGATGTCTCTGGCAAAGGGGAAGGGTGAGAACTGTGGGTTCATGAGAAGGAAAGGGGGGATGAGAGGGAGGAATAGATTCTAGAGCCTTTTCTGTAGCAGAACAGTCAAGATGTGGTAACTGATGGGGTGGGGGCTATAGGGAAGGGAGGTAGCCTGGATGATTCTGGCTGAGGCCATGCTGTGGATGGCAGCTTAGTTATTAGAAGGGGGGGGGGCACCGAGAGGGAAGCAGGACTGGGTGTTGGGTGGGGAAGGCCAGGCCTGTGGCCCGAGGGTGTCGTCTCGCTCCTACTCCTGTAGAACACAGCGTCTTTGGGCCAACAGCCCCTCTGTTGCCCATCCAGCCATGCCAAAGTGGAGAAAGCAGGTGGGGTTGAAGAGAAAAAACTAGTTTCCAAAATACCCCTGGCCAGGGATAGGTTGCCCAGAGCTATGGGGACCTCCCACATGCCTGCCTTCCTCAGTATTGGGTTGGTCTGGGGCCTCCAGGAGGCCTGAGGCTGGGTGCTGCAGTCTAAATTCTTAAATCAGACCTGCTAAGTCTGCCCATCCAGTTGTCTGTCTGTCTATCACTTCTACATCCAGCTCTCTCCCGGCCTGTGCAGGTGGCTGGGATACTCCACTGAGTAGTCCCCGGGGCTTGCCTTTGGATCTTGGACACTCACAATCTAGAGGGGGAGGAACCAACAAAAAGGTATTAGCAACTGAGGTGGAGGTGGGGGAAGGGGAGGCATGTCAGGGCTGTCAGCCATCCTGAATGCCCCTTCCAGCTTTGCCCGAGATGGGGACTGGGCCAGCATCACCCTCTCCACAAAGAGCAGACAGCCCTTAGGGTGCAGTTGAGAAAACTCCTGGGGGAAATGTGGGGAGAGCCACGCTTACTTCAAGGGGGCTGAGGCAAAGTGTGGGGAGCCCTTACCACGCTGCTTTGTTCCTAGACACTAGCTGTCTAGGCTGCACACTACACTGAGACACGAGATCTCAGTCCTGTGGCAGCCAGGAGGGCCACTTGTTCCCTGTGAGCTGTCACTTTGATTAGGGGCCCGTGGGGCTGGAGGCTTCCACAGTGACAGGCAGTCACAAGCAGTGAGGCAGGGACCCTCTCCTGCTCATGTCCCTCAGGCCATCTGGTCTGCAGGAGGGAGGTGGGGGTCGCTCTTCCTCTCAGAGCCTTCTCACCAATGCCTGAGTCAGAGGCCTCCTTCCTCAGCCAAGCCTGGCTCCTCAAATTGTCACTTCTGGCCCCTGGCCCCAAGTGAGCCCAGAGTACCATAGTGGCACAGGATGCAGAAACAGAAGGCACCCCACACATTCCCATCTCCCCGTCTCCTCTACTTTCCCTGCCCACACCCACATCTTTCTCCCACAGAGGAGGCCTTTTCATTCTTCAGGAATGTATCTTAAGCCATCTCTCACCCTCTTAAGGGGGGTATGGGCACCAGAACCTCCCTGTGATAAGGCCAAACTCAACGACCACTTGATCAGCTCATACCCCTACACACAACTCTGCGTGGTCCCCAACATCTGCACAGAGAGAAAGGTTTGCTGGCTTAACCTAGCTCCAACCTCTGAAGAGGATGTCAGGCCAGCACAGGGAATGAGGGGACAGATAGGCGAGGCTCTGTGAGCCACCACCAGCCCCATGGGGAGCATCTGCTTCTGGGCTGAGCTGTCTATGCAGCACTTGTACATGTGCTACCCCTCCCCCAGCCATCTTAGGAGTAATGATGGCATCAGTCCTCACTTTTCAAATTGGGACACTGGGGCTCAGAGAGATGAAGTAATATACCCTAGGCCACATAACTGGGCTCAGATTCCGCCTCACACCACCCACCCCCACACCCAGCTGAGGACAGCAGCACATATTAGGAGATGGAGCCATAATGTTTTGGCAGTGAGGAGGAGGATGGCCCAGGGAAGGCAGGCCACCTCCCAGCAAGAGCATTCCACAAATGCTTGGGCCCACGGCCACTCCTCTGCTCTGTGTGACCTGGTGTCCTCAACTGAAAAATGGGGAGATGCCAGCCATATCCTGCCCTCCTAGGCTGGTTGGGGGTGGGGAGGATCCAAATGTCAGCCAGTCTCTCCCTTGTCTCTTGGCAGGATCAACCCAGCCATCAATGCGTAGTGGCCTGCCCCTACTCCCTTCATCCCTCTGGAGGGGAGACAAGGGGATTTGGGAAATGACTTAAGCCCTGGCTTGCTGAAACGGCCAGAGGGATCTGGGTGGGACTGCAAGGTAAACACTCCCCGGATAGCTGCAGCTGCACCAGATGTTCCTGTGTCTTTCAGTGGGAGAGAGGGTAGTGGCCAGAGTGGGAGGCTGAAGCCCCCTATTCAGTACCCTCACACCTTGTAGCTCCTGTTCAAATCAGTCCCATCTCTCCCCAGACTGTGGAAGCCTCTGGCTGCACTCTGGGCCCTGGAGATCAAAGACCTTGAGCTCAGGTTACGCCTGAGTCACTGGCTTGATGAGAGCCTCCCCCCAACCCCACTCAACACAGTTGGATTAATTTCACTCCCATCAGGATGCCCGGAAGCCCTCTAGCCTGTCCCCATCCTTCAGTATCTCCCTAGGTTGCTGGCTTCTCCTCAGTCACCCCCTCCCACACCCATGCTGAGGCTTCTGGGTGCATATTTCAAAGAAATTATGCTTCTTGGGCCACTGAGGAGTTCTTCTTACAGTCTAACCAGTGCCTTCTGCTGCTGCTCTTCCTTGGTGGCAGGTGAGGGAAGTGCCTCACTCTTTCTCTCCAAATGCCCATCACATCCTCTCCCACAGGCCCTGACCATCAGTACCCCCCACCCTTGGGCAAGACCACCAGGAAGAGCAAGGTCGTCTGGGTAGGGAATTAGGGGGCTTAGTTCAGATCCCTACCTCGCAGAAGACAAAGATTCTGTCTGTCTCTGGGTGGGTTAATTAGCTCTGGGCTTGAGTTTCTTTCTTCTCCCCACACAAACAGCTCCTTCCCCCCAGAGCCCCTTCCTAACAAACCTGTTTTCAGGAGCCACTGCTGCCAGCCCTCCCAGCCCTCCTTTGTGGTTGGGTATTGGCTGCTCTGGAGATTACAGGTTATTGTCTGGTGGAGACAGGATGCTGAGGGGGTGGGGGGCTTGGAATGCAAGACTGGATCCAGCTGTGGGTTGGCTGTCTCTTTCTCCATCCCCCCACCCCCCCACCCCCAGCCACCAGGTGCTAGTGAGTAGAGAGCCAGCATTTAGGAAGAGGAGGGGGAGGAAGAAGCAAATGGAGGAGAAAGGGGCTGGGGGTGATTGGGGAGGAGTATCAGAAGTTCTAGGTGATCAGATGAATGCCCCCCTCCTTCCTGGCTTTGGAGGACTAGTAGTAGCAAGACACCTGGACTCCCTTCCCCCAACCCCATGGCCAACACTCTGTGATGAATGCTAACCCCTCTCAGAGCCTCAGTTTCCCCTTCAGCAAAAACAGGTAAAGACAAGGGGGTGGCAAGGAAAGAATGAGTAAGGCTTGCAGCAACAAGCCCTGGAGCAGGGGAGGGGCAAGAACCTTCAGGCAGGCAGCAAAGGGGCCGGCAGCACCTCCTTCCCTGGAGGCCTCTGTGGAAAAGTCAACCCTTCCTTCAGTGTAAGAGGCACTAGGCAGGGACCCTCCAGGAGCAGGGAGTAGGCAGAATGCTCCCTGATACCCTCCCCATCCTCATCCCCCCATCTCCACATTTGCCTCACATTCTTCCCCTTGGGGAAAGACATGCCCTGGCTGTTCCACCTGTGACAGGGATGGGGAAACCAGGGAATAAGTGGGCAGCTCCTCCCTGCCAGGAGGAGACGGCACAGTAACAATCCTGCTTTCCAGGCAAGACCAGGAGTCCCTCCCTTGTGCCCTCCCTCCTGTCCCTCACATCCCCCCTTCCCTCTGTCACTCTGGCTGGGTTTCATTTGCTCCTCGCTCTGCACTACTCCACAGTGCCTCCAAAGGCAGAGAATGCTCCTGGGTGAGTGCTGAGGACGCCCGGGCTGGGGAGTGGGAGAGAGCTTAGCCTAGCACCGTCCTCTTCCCCTCCTCCCTGCCCTGTCCTTTTCCTGCTATTGTTGGTCCCCCAAAGTCGTCTGCCAGGTGACTCTTGTACCCTTTCCTAGGTCCAAGAGTGGGTGGGGAAGCCCCCACTCTGGCTGAGGACAAAGTGGGAGGGAAGGGCAGGAAGGGCTGGGGAGGTGGAGGCGCACCCTGCAGGAACCAGGTGTGTTGCACATCCGAGGAAATGAGTTCAGGGAGCCTGTGTCAAAGATGCCCTGTATCAGATCACACCTTCAAGCCCCACTAAGGGGCCAGGGGAGGGGGAAAAGTCTGAAGGGGCTGAAGAGTAAGCTGTTACCGCAGCAGAGAGGTAGGCGGAAGGGGGCAGACAGAAACCAGGGTGGGCTTCTCCCTGAGAACCAGCCACTACACTGGGATCAGAACTGGTGCCCCCTGCTTAATCTGTGGTCTCCCCACTCACCTCTCCACACAGGAGGTTACCTGGCCTTTTGTGAGTGAGATACCCATCACCCTGCACTGGGGGCAAGGGCCTGGAGGTAGTAGGGCTGGCGACAGTTTCTTTTGTGATTAGGCTTTGGGGGGTTTCTCTAGCTTGGAGGTGGGGAGAATCTAGAACATCAACACATCCTGAGTGGGGGGCTCTGGAGAATGTGGGGAGGAATCCCCTGGCCGTGGTCAGAATCCTACTGGGGAGCAGGCAAACAGTGGGTCTCAGGTCAACCTTCCACTCCCTGCCTTTGGTGCGCTCTCTCCCTTAGACTGCCATTTTCTTTGCAGAGTTTTGGGTTTATCTGTGATAGAAATGGCAACATTATTATTTGAGATGTGCTGTGTGCACGAACATGCCCTACTGTCTGTCCCGTGACTCTGGGTCAGGGTGGGGAATGGGAGTGGGCTATATGCTCTTTTAAGTCCAATGCATTTAGTTTTGTAAGGGAAGTGTGTGTACACACCTATCCTGTTATCTGCGTATGGCTCTCTGTGTCCGTGCATCTGTCTTTGTGAAGGTGTGTGCCCCTGCATGCCTATTGCTTCATATTCTCTGAATATGCATCTGCAGGGGTCTGCATGTCCATGGACGTCTGTTTCTCTGGATGTGTATATATACAAGTATGTCTTTGTCAACCGTGCCCATCTATGATACGTGAGTGCTCATGCGTGGCCAGTGTGCCTGCCTTTGCCTCTCAGCCAGCATGTATATCTCTCTATCTTGGCAAGGATACCCCCTCCATATGTGCACACATCTGTAAAACATCTAACTGGACAGATATATGTACCCACGTGCCTTGGTATCTGTGCCTTTCACTATCTGTGGGTGCCTATGGACCTCAGGGTGTGTGTTCCCATGTTCTTGTGTGTGTGTGTGTGTATCTTTTCCAATTATGGCAAAACAACAGGATGTGGTTCCCTGTATCCTCTATATTGGGTGGCAGCCACGGTGGTGTTATCTCATAAGATGCCTGCTCTGTGTCCTTGCCTCAGCCTTGCTCGGACCTCCAGGGTCAGCCTTTTTTCTGCACTTAGTCTGGTTTGTTCATATGTTTGGTCAGAACCAGCCCACTTTTTTGCGGCAACAGTCCTAGGAGCTGTGAATCCCTGGCCAGGTTGGGCTCGGACGGCTTGCTCCAAGACACTTAGAGTGGCTATTCTGCTGCAAAATGCCATCAAAGAAGACCTACCCCCCACCTGACTCTTGCAGAGATGTAGAATTCATGTGCCGTTCTGAGGCAGCTGTGGGGGCTGCATCATTGCCCTTCATTTGAGTGGAGCCAGGAGCCAGGCCACATGTGTTTGTACATGTGCCCTGACTCATGCACCATCCAGCAACCCTGGGGCCAGGGTTCATTGTGAATGTCAAAGGCATATGGTGGTGACACAGGGCAGTGCTATGCAAGGGGTGCTGAGAAGGAGCTCCCAGCAGCCACTGGAGGGGCTGGGTGTGCTGGGACCTCAAATCAATGTGTGCCTTTGGCCTTCTGCAGGAGAGCAGTATACTCAATTTTGAGAGGGTTGAAAGGCATTTCCAGATGACTTTATGCTACCTAGAAGGGGAGACTGGGTCACCAAGTGCTTTGGCATCCCCTTGATCCACAGGGGCAGGCCCATTCCCTCTTCAAATGGCCTCACACCCAGTACCTCATTTGGTCCTCAGACCTATTCTTGTCCTGCCCTGTCCTCCGTAATTCCCACTTCCCAGATAAGGAAATGGAGGTTTATAGCTAAGTGTCCAGTCTAAGGCCTCACAGTTAAATATAACTGGAGCTCCATCCCAGGCCTCTAAGACTGCGGGTCCAGGAGGGTGCTACACCCGACATTCCTCCTGTAGGAAACCCACCCCTTCCCTTTACCTCTGCAGGGAACCCAGACAGGGGCAAGGGTTGCCTGTGCATCTAACATAGAAGTCTAGGAATAGGTCACTCCCTACCCTCCCTCCTTCTCCAGTACTTCTGTCAATCCCATTACAAATAACTCATTAGAGTAAAATGCTGGGCTCGGTGGCTCGCGCCTGTAATCCTTGGGAGGCCAAGGTGGGTGGATTGCCTGAACCCACAGGTTCAAGACCAGTCTGAGCCAGAGCAAGACCTCGTCTCTAGAAATAGCGGGGCATTGTGGCGGGCACCTGTAGTCCCAGCTGCTTGGGAGGCTGAGGCAAGAGAATCTCTTGAGCCCAAGAGTTTGAGGTTGCTTTGAGCTGTGACGCCATGGCACTCTACCAAGGGTGACAAAGTGAGACTCTGTTGCAATAAATAAATAAATAACACTGGGCTCAAACTCCTTGGCAGGAAGGTAGGAAGATCCAAGTTCTCAGCATTCCCCCTAGAGCCTTCCAGCATTGGGCACTACTGGGCCCCTTGGGCTCCACCTGGACCTTTTTGAACCTGCAGGGCACTTTCAACTTCCTGATGGGTCTTTGCTTTGCCAACCTACCGTCTGGAATGCCGTGCTGTTGGTAAAATTTAACTTGTCATGCAGAGAAATCTAAATGACTCGCTCTGCAGAACCTTGGCTGACCTCCCTCTGCTGAGTGATCCCAACCCACCTGCTTCCTAACTCTCAGAGCACTTGGCCGTCTGTAGCCTCCACCCCTGTCTCTCGCGACTATATGAGGTCCTCTAGGAACCTGCGAGGACTGAATGAACCCCTGCGGTCTAGCCTGAGTCACTCGTGCAGCAGTGCAGGCTTAGGCGAGGCGACCGAACGCACCTGGCGGGCGGGAGTCGCCGCAGGTAGGCACGGCCAGGTGAGCCCCGGGGGGGGCCGCCCGCCCTGCCCGCCACCGCGAGGGCTGCCGGCGCCTTTTCGCCCCCGTTACCGCTAGTGGCTGCTGTCGCTCAGTGGAGCCCAAGGAGACCGCGGCCAGAGCGTCCACCGCCCAAGATGGTGGCTCCCGTGTCTCCGTGAGTGTGTGCGGGTGGGGCGGTGTGCGTGGGCCGGGCTGGGCGCCCCCTCCAGGAGCGGGCGGGCGGGGCGGGCAGAGGCCCCTGTCTCTGCCGGACTCAGCCGAGGGCTGGTCCCCACGCGCCCCCCAGAGGAAGTTCACCAGCCCTTCCAGTCCTAGCTCCCGGGAGGATGGGTGAGGGGGTGCGGGGAGCCAGGCACATAACTCTGACCAGATTATGGTCTTCTCTTAGTGGGGTCTTCAAGGAATGGGTCCAAAGGAGCCTAGGGAGGAGGTTGTGGGCCCCCATCCTGGGGCTAAATCAATAGTCTTTGAGGCTCACCTACGGAGGTGGAAGGGAGGAGGGGGAACAGACCACCACACAACCATCCTGGGGCCCACAAGTTGTGTTGGCTGCATCTAGCTAGCCAGGGTATGAGAGATGTGAATGATTTGGGTCTGTGACAGGTGTGCCCTCCTGGTCAGCCTTGATCACAGTTGAACCCACATAGTCATATTTCATCTATACCTCACTCCCCCCAGCTTGGTCCCCTCAGTTTGAGGTGGGGGGAGTGTCATGGATTTTGACCTCAAATAGAACTTTCTGGGATGATACAGTCTCTATCGGCACTGTCCAGTACAATAGCCACTAGCCACAAGTGGTTATTGAAAAGTAACTAATGTGAGCTGAATTTTAAAATTCTTATTTAATCCTAATTAATTTAAACAGCCACATGCAGCTAGTGGTGCCTGCCTTGGACAGCACACGTTTCGAATTTCCACCTTGCGGTGCTCTGCCTACTTTCTCTTTTGTTCTGCAAAATGGAGCAGGATACCCAGCCTCTAGGTACATGGAAGGGGACTGAGAAACTTCCAGAAGGATATCACCTTAGTCTTGTACACTCTTCCACCATTCTAAGATCCTTTGGGTAGTGGCTGACAGAGGGCTGGCCAAGGTCATAGAATTACAGGATCCTGGGAGGAAAGCATGTCAAGGGCAGCTGTTTAACACCCAACAGATACTCCATGGCTCTCTCTTCCTAAAAGCTTGCTCTCTCTTATCATTCAGCCCAAATTTTGTGGAGCACCAGCTGGGTGTCTGGCACTATTCACTTTCTGGGGTTCAGACATGAAGAAGTTCATTACCTTTCCTGACCCCAAGGAACTTACATGGAGGGGGTGCAGAGAGGGGACAAAGCAACAGAACTAACAGACATAAGCGGAGATTTGTAGGCTGTGGAGTATGCAATGGAGGGAACAGGAGCAGTGATAGAAAAGGAAGGGAATTTCTGGCAAAAGGCAACCAGAGAAGCCTCACGTGACGAAGGGATAGTTAAGCTAAGGCCAGAGGCCTTAGCTTGGAATAGACCAAGTAAAGTTTTGGGAGGGCAGGTAAGGAACATTGTGGAAGAAGGGACAGCATATGCAAAGACCCTGGCACTCCGGAGGAACTATGAGAAGGCTGGCATTGCTAGAAGGGGAGGGAGACATGAGTGGCTACTAAAGAGGTCATCAACCCTGGCATTTGGCAGATCTCAAAGGGATTCTGGCACTGGCCTTAGAGCAGTGTTTTTCAACCTTTTTATCTCATGGCACACTTGAACCTATAGTTAAACTTCCATGGCATATTTAAATTATGTTAATAAAAAAGAGTAAAAGAATAACATACTGGATGGCACCTGTGGCTCAAGGAGTCACATTGAAGTTAACCTATAGTTAAACTTCCATGGCACATTTAAATTATCTTAATAAAAAAGAGTTAAAGAATAATATACTGGGTGGCACCTGTGGCTCATCCTCCTCATATACCAGGGATGACGGGTTCAAGCCCAGCCCCAGCCAAAACTGCAAAAAAAAGGGGGGGGACTTCTTAAAAAAAAAAAAAAATATATATATATATACTTACTATGCTTTGAACTTCTTTTTTTTTTGTAGAGACAGAGTCTCACTTTATGGCCCTCGGTAGAGTGCCATGGCATCACAGCTCACAGCAACCTCCAATTCTTGGGCTTAGGCAATTCTCTTGCCTCAGCCTTCCAAGTAGCTGGGACTACAGGCAGTAGTGCCAGACACCCAGCTGGTGCTCCACAAAATTTGGGCTGAATGAATGCCACAATGCCTGGCTATTTTTTTGTTGCAGTTTGCTCAGAGCCGGGTTTGAACCCACCACCCTCAGTATATGGAGCTCGCACCATACCCACTGAGCCACAGGCGCCACCCCTGTGCTGAACTTCTTTCAAAAATAATTTAATTGGCTCGGTGCCTGTGGCTCAAGCGGCTAAAGGTGCCAGCCACATACACCTAAGGTGGCAGGTTCGAATCCCCAGCCCGGGCCCGCCAAACAACAATGATGGCTGCAACCAAAAAAATGGCCGGGCGTTGTGGCAGGCACCTGTGGTCCCAGCTACTTGGGAGGCTAAGGCAGGAGACTTGCTTGAGCCCAGGAGTTGGAGGTTGCTGTGAGCTGTGATGCCATGGCACTCGACCCAGGGGGATAGCTTGAGGCTCTGTCTCAAAAAAAAAAAAATAATTAATGATCTTTACAAGTTCCATGGCACATTGGTTGAAATCACTACCTTAGAGGGATAGGCAGCAATGGAGAGATTTTAAGCAGTGTGTTTTAAAAAAATCCTGCTCTGGCCCAGCACCTATAGCTCAACCAGCTAAGGCGCCAGCCACGTACACCTAAGGTGACGGGTTCGAATCCAGCCCAGACCCGCCAAACAACAATGACGGCTGCAACCAAAAAATAGCCGGGCGTTGTGGCGGGCACCTGTGGTCCCAGCTACTTGGGAGGCTGAGGCATGAGAATTGCTAAAAGGCCACGAGTTAGAGTTTGCTGTGAG